>CACVCL010021214.1:0-66220 GCA_902729485.2 Mus minutoides
AAAAAAAAAAAAAAAAAAAAGACTGAAACAGTAAGACACACACAGCAATGGCTTTCATTAGCATTAGCATCAAAATGTAAGAGAAATCTTAAGTATTTTTAAAGTCTTCATAGAACTGTGCTATTAATCATAACCAGGGTTTTACTAAAAAATGTCCTTGGGGAAAAAAAGCTACTAAAATGAATGTAATTATGTTACACAGACAATCTTGAAAAGTCTTCATGAGAAACAGCAAAATATATTTAATGATATACCCATTCATTCAAAGATCTATCACACACTGAAGAATATTATAAAAATATAAAGAATTTACTGATGGTCAGAATGTGAAAACAAAGAGTTTGAACAATATTAGAAAACAGCCATCCAACAAAAAGGGGCAAGATAAAAGATTAGAATTAAAAATCTTCACTTTTAGGAAGAAAATTAAAATTAATTCTTGAAGTCTAAAACTCATCAGCAGTAGGTAAATGAGAAATGAAGAAATAGGTGTTTACTGCAAGTCAGTCTGCAGTCGAATAATGTTTTGCATGTTTTTGTTGCTTTATTTTGTTTCCTTTAAGACACAGTCTGACTCTCTAGCCCAGTTGATTCTGACTCACAGAGACCCTACTGCCTCTGGCTCCCATCTGCTGGGATTTCAGGCATGAGGTAATATGCTTCATTGATTGTGAAATGTTTAAAAAGAATAAGGAAGCATTCCAAGTTGCAGACAAGACACATAAATAAGCAGAAGGTGGGCTACAAAGTGCTCACAAACTCAACAAACACCAAAGAAATGTAAAAGTCAACATGCAAGGCAATCTCAAGCAGCAAAATATAACTCATAATTCCGTAATATCATCTTTAGGTCACGGAAAGTTTCTAGATGAAACCTATTTTATACAAAGATGGTAGCAAAATTCCTGAAAAAGTAAACTTCACTCTAAGCCGTAATTAATACAAATAACACTAAAAGCCCTGTGGAAGCAACAGTATTAAAATAGTTCCCTTGTCAAAGATCAAGTGGCCATAGGTGTGTGGATTCATTTCTGGGTCTTCAATTCGAATCCATTGATCTATCTGTCTGTCAGAATGGCTAAGATTAAAAATTCAGGTGACAGCAGATGTTGGAGAGGATGTGGGGAAAGAGGAACACTTCTCCATTGCTGGTGGGATTGCAAGCTTGTATAACAACTCTGGAAGTCAGTCTGGCGTTTTCTCAGAAAATTGGACATAGTACTACCGAAATATCCTACAATACCTCTCCTGGGCATATACCCAGAAGATGTTCCAACTGGTAAAAAGGACACATGCTCCACTATGTTCGTAGCAGCCTTATTTATAATAGCCAGAAGTTGGAAAGAACCCAGATGTCCCTCAACAGAGGAATGGATACAGAAAATGTGGTACATTTACACAATGGAGTACTACTTAGCTATTAAAAAATCAATGAATTCATGAAATTCTTGGGCAAATGGATGTATCTGGAGGATATAATCCTTAGTGAGATAACCCAATCACAAAAGAAGTCATTGTATATGCGCTCACTGATAAATGGATGTTAGCCCAGAAACTTAGAATACCCAAGATACAATTTGCAAAACACAAGAATATCAAGAAGGAAGACCAGCGTGTGGATACTTCATTCCTCCTTTGAACAGGAAACAAAATACCCATGAAAGGAGTTACGGAGATAAGGTTTAGAGCTAAGATGAAAGGATGGACCATACAGAGACTACCCCACCAGGGGTAGTCCATCCCATAATCAGTCACTAAACTCAGACACTATTGCACAGCAAGTGTCTACTTAAGGGACCCTGATATAGCTGTCACGTACAGAAGTGGATGCTCACAGTCATCTAAATGATGGAACACAGGGCCCACAATGGAGAAGCTAGAGATAAAACCCCAGGAGCTAAAGGGGTCTGCAACCCTAGAAAAGGAACAACAATATGAACTAACCAGAACCCCCAGAACTCGTGTCTCTAGCTCCACATGCAGCAGAAGATGACCTAGTGGGCCATCATTGGGAAGAGAGACCCCTTGGTATGGCAATCTTTATATACCCCAATACAGGTGAATGCCAGGACCAAGAAGTGGGAGTGGGTAGGCAGGGGAACAGGGCGGGGGGAGGGTACTTTCGGGATAGCATTTGAAATGTAAATTAAGAAAATATATAATAAAAATATTGGAAAAAATAAAATAGCAACATAAAACAAAACACATTACTGTTACAAAATCACTAAAATAAGGTACTAAACTGAATAGAATAAATTAATGAAGTTCAATGGCATGTAGTCAAGTAAGACTAAAAGGATCTAGTAAGAATATAGGCAGGGAGGTGCATATTTAGCTGAAGGACCATTAGTATGCCCAAGTAACAAATTTAGAGGTTTTTAAAAAAAATCTATATTATGTAAATGGAATGTAGGGTGAAATGTTTAAAAGAATAGGCTGATTAAATCTCTTAATCTATTTGTCAATGAATGGCAAAACATACACCAAAGTGAATTAGACAGCCTGGAGCATAAGGGAATACATAGGCAGAATACAAAACACGTGGACCATAGATGTATATGTGGAACATAGATGTTAATACTGAAGAAAATTGATAGTGGGATTGTAGTTACCAGAATCTGAAGTGAGTAGACAGAAAAGATTGCTCAATAGACACTGTTTTTTAAGTGGGAGAGGTGAATTCTGCTGTGATGGCACATTGGAAAGGGACTATAGATAGAAGTGTGTGGCATATTTCAAAACCTAAATAATTGTTGGGTTTTCATTTTACATGAATGACAATCCTATCAGGAAATAAATGTGCTCACCCTGATTTGAATATTATACATCCTCTATGCGTGTGCTACTTTCATCTGATATCTTAAATATACTAATGATCTATGCCACTCAAAAATAAAAATGATAAGCATTGCTAAATAAATGACACAAGAATGAGTGAGAGAATTATTCTCATGCAAAAAGAGAAAAGTTGATCTAGGTAAATATCAGATTTTATCATAGCAGCAGGCAATGTCAAGACAGGGTGTATCAGCAGCTATCAGATTCTGTAAAATAGAAAATGTAATTACAGAATTCTTCTGTAGTCAAATATGTGCCCATTATAAAGAAACAGGAGAGATTTATCATTATTTTGTTTTAGAAACACATTATGATCCTGGGAAAATATAATATTCTTAAACTCTTCTGTAAAGCACTTAAATGGCTGATCAAAATATAATGGGAATGAGGAATATTTTGTCAATCAATGATAAAATGCAAGGGAAAAGATAAACTATGAAGAAAATGTAAAAACTTATGTACTGAAGGGAGGTAAAATTATTATAATAAAAATAATTGAGAGGTAAAAGAAGAGAAAACTATCAGGAAGATCATTCACTTTCATCTATAGAAAACAATTTTGTAATGAACAAACCGCATATTAAGGAGTGCTTTACTTTTATTTATTGTTTCATGTTGTATCATTTCTTTTTAAAAATTATTTTATTTATTTACATTTCAAATGTTAGCCCCCTTTCCTGTCTCCCCTCCACAAAACCCCTTCCCTCTCCCCAATCTGATTTGCCTCTAAGAGGGTACTTACCCACTCACCCTCCTGGTTTACCTCTCCAGCATTCCCCTTCTACAGGGAAACAAGCCTCCACAGGACAGAGCCCCTCCCCTTCCACTGATGACAGATAAGGCAGTCCTCCGCTACACATGTAGCAGGATTGTACTGATTCATTTTATTTAATTGCAATCTTCCTTTGATAGACTAGAACAAAGGATAAAAAACTATTTCAAAGATTGTTTTATTTGATCTTTTTCTGTTAGGTCAAGGTAAATGTAACATTGAAACTTTTGAATTCCTATTTGTGAACTTCACATATGTGTTGTCAGGACTGAGCATGTGTGCCATATCATATGTGTAAGAAAGGACCACTTGTAAGAGTCTTATCTTTCCTTCCACAATGGGCTTTTGAGGGTTGGAATACTGGTCATCAGGTTTGGCAGCAAGTGCCTTTCAACTGACCCATCTGACAGAAGCATATCAAATTTATACATCTGTTTTATAAGATGTCATCTACTTTTGTAATATTCCTATTTATTTTTTCAGTTTTTTTATTAGATATTTTCTTTATTTACATTTCAAATGCTATCCCAAAAGTACCCTATACCCTCCCCGTGCCCTACTCCCCTACCCACCCACTCCTACTTCTTGCCCCTTGCATTCCACTGTACAAAGCATATAAAGTTTGAAAGACAAGGGGCCTCTCTTCCCAATGATGGCCAACTAGGCCATCTTTTGCTACATATGCAGCTAGAGACACGAGCTCTGGGGATACTGGTTAGTTCATATTGTTGTTCCATCTATAGGGTTGCAGAACCCTTCAGCTCTTGGGTACTTTCTCTAGCTCCTCCATTGGGGGCCTTTTGTTCCATCCTATAGATGACTGTGAGCATCCACTTCTGTATTTGCCAGGCACTGGCATAGCCTCACTCGATATAAAAGATGCTTATTTCTGTTTAATGTATTGAGCAATTTTTCATTAATTTGTAATTATTTGTCTTTATTTTTTCTTTTTTTGTTTTCTTTTTTCCATTTTTATTGGATATTTTCTTTATTTACATTTCAAATGATAACTCCTCCCTGCCTCAGAAACCTTCTCTCCCATCCCCCACTCCACCTGCTTCTATGAGGGTGTTCCCTCTCCAACCCACACACTCTTGCCTTCCCACACTGGCATTTCCCTACACTGGGGCATTGAGATTTCATAGGACCAAGGACCTTTCCTCCCGTTGATTCCAGATAAGGTCATCCTCTGCTACACATATGGCTGGAACCATGGGTCCCTCCATGTGTACTCTTTGGTTGTTGTTTTAGTCCCTGGGAACTCTGGGCGATCAGGTTGGTTGATATTGTTGTTCTTCCTATGGGGTTGCAAACCCCTTCAGCTCCTTGAGTCCTTTCTCTAACTCCTCCATTGGGGAACCCATACTCAGTCCAGTGCTTGGCTGTGAGCATCCACGTCTGTAGTTGTCAGGTACTGGCAGAGACTCTCAGGATACAGTTATATCAGGCTCCTGTTGGCAAGAACTTCTTTGCATCCACAATAGTTTCTGGGTTTGGTGACACAATATGGAATGGAATCTCAGGTGGGGTAGTGTCGGGATGGCCTTTCCTTTATCTCTGCTACACACTTTGTCTCCAAATTTGCTCCTGTGGGTATTTTGTTTCCCCTTCTAAGAAGGACCAAAGCACTCACACTTTGCTTTTCCTTCTGCTGGAGCTTCATGTGGTCTGTGAATTGTATCTTGGATATTCTTAACTTTTGGACTAATATCCACTTATCAGTGAGTTACCTCACTCAGGATATTTTCTAGTTCCATCCATTTGCCTAAGGATTTCATTAGGTCATTGTTTTTAATAGCTGAGTAGTATTCCATTCTCTTTTTTCAATTTATTAAGTTATGGACATAGGCTATTTATAAAATACAGATAGTGCCTTTGAAATATAAATGATATTAAATATAATAGCTTCATGAAGTCATTGAGTTTTTATCTTTAACATTTCTAGTCTTTCAATCTTTTGTTATTTATTTACTTATTTATTTATTTATTTTGAAGCATGGTCTCATGTAGGCTATGCTGATCTTATATTCTAATATAACCAAGGTTGTTCTTGAACTTCGGTTATATTTTCTCCACCTTCCACATGCTGGGAGTTTTTATTTTTAAGATGTTATATTTATTTTCTTTTGATTTATTATTATTTATTATTATTATTACATCTAGACTGCAGTTTCCAGTCCTTCCTCCCCTGTCAGTGACTTCCCTTAACCTATCTTCTGAGCAGATCCATACTTCCTTTGCACCCATCCACTCCTCCTCCATTTATATTTAGAAAGCCTAGGCTTCCCATGGATATCAAACAAAGAACTTTCAGTAAGACTAGGCACCTGGTATAAAGACTGGATGGGGCAACCCAGTGTGATGTATAGAGAAATGCGTCGCCAAATACAGGCAAATGAGTCACAGACAACCCTGCTCTTCTTGTTAGGAGTCCCATAAAAAGACCAAGTTACACAATTGTAACATACCTGCAATCTGTACTCCACTCCCCAACCCAAGAGCTTGGTTTCACTCCCAGGAGCCCTGGTGCTGCCCAGTGCGAACAGGTGAGAAGCCCATGCCTTAGGCCCACATCTTCTGGGCCTCCAGCAAACCACCAGCTGTGAGTTCTTCCCTGTCCTTTCTGAGTTCTATCTTCCTCTCTGACCACTACCTGTAATCATGTATTTACACTCCACTATTCAGACCACAGATTTACCTGCCTCCTGAGACCTGTTGCCACCCAAGAAGGCCAGTTCCAGGGGCCTGTTACTCATGGAGATGTGCTTCTCCATGTCTTGCTAAGTCTACTGGTACACATGGCACTTTACATACAAATCCTGGATGCATGTACACCTTATGGTATACTTGGTCAAACTTCAGGCTGTGGCCGAGAAAGTAGTCTACCACACATGACACCAGTGCCATCTCTGAGAGTGAGAAGATGTTCATGAACTGTTTTATAGAAGGGCCCTTGTCCTAAAAGCCACTCATCTGCTATAGTGGGAGCCTCTGTATAGGTCAATCACTTCATCATTAGGTACAGGCTGCCCCTGTAGGTTGTTCCTTCTTGTATGTACTGAAAAGCATCCATTTTCATCAGGAGGCTCTTCCCAATGTCATAGTGGAGGCTATGGATGGCAAAGCTGGGGTCATATTCACACTTCCAAATCCCCTTAGGGTACTTTCATAGTGCTCTCTCAGTATGTCCCAGGCAGCACTGAAGAGCTCAGCGTGCAGCACATCTGTATACTGGGCCTGTGTGTAGTCAATAGTCAAAGCCATAAACTTCAACTTTGCTCAGGCTGATCTCATTTTTTATATGGATGGCAGCTAGTTTTAGGAGGCTTCAGACTTCAGAGGGCAGAAGGTCATGCACCAGCTTCTGTTAGTCTCCACAGTCTGTGGTCATGCTGGAACAGTGGGTCTGGGACCCAGAGAGCTTCAGCTAGGGCAGGAGGGTGAGGACAAGGCCGCCAACAAACAATCGGCCTTGGCCTCTGTCACACCCACTCCAGTGAAGTCTGTGTGACAGGCCTAAAGGATTGGATGCAGTTCTGAGGCAAAGAATTTCATGGAAACTCAGTCTCCAGGAACCTTGACACAAATGTTTTAAACCTCTCCCTGCATTAGTCGGTGTATGGATGGATCTGTGTGCTTTCTTTCAGTATTGTTTTATTATAGGTGTCTCCAAGAAGTGATTTTACTAGTACCTAAATCAGATTGAACTCTACTCCCTGGCCTTCACCAATGTCCTAGGCAGTCCTTGAGCTGACCCTGGGCTTGGAATTTCATAAGAATGTTATTCATCCAGATGAAATAGCCCCGTGTTGACAGTAATCAGGCATCTCAGTTTGCTGGATAGGAGCTAGTATTCTCAGGGCTAGTTCAAAATAGTAAACTTAGAATTCTCATGACAGTCAGGTATGGCAGACTACATTGCATATTAGAAGAAAGTTGGTGAGTTCTTCTGACAAATGGAGATTCCCTACAGACACTTAAAAGAGCAGACAAGTTACTCCCATATGCAAGAATTTTCCATGGCTTAGGAAAAAGGAGGGTTGTGGTTTAAGGAAGAACTACAGTATTGCATTATTCATGAAAAGGTCTGCTAGAGCAGAACCTCCTGGTGCAAGCTTTCACAAGGCTCAGAGGAATAGCATAATTGTGACTAGGGTGTGAAATCCTCACCTGGCCCCTGTCATTAGCTGACTGTAGGTAGGGCTGATCTTATCTCAATTGTAAACATTGCCAATTCCTGTCAGTCTTTTAAATGCATTTCTCTTTTTGTGTCAGATAACTTCAATGTACCTTGGCTGTTGTGTCACCTAACTTCTTTGTTTTCTTCTGTAATATGTAAGTCTGATGCTCACTTTGACAAATTACATTCAGACACAACACTCCCTTTTGTTCACCTCTGTTTGTCGCCTTTTCGCTGACTCCTACCCACCTGTACTGGGCCCCTGATTCTCCTATGGATTGAGGGGCCAACTGAGGCCAGTCCATGGCAGGCCTCTGCATGGCAGCCAGTGCTAAATTATGCACTGAAGTGTAGCACCTACCATGCCAACTGAACAATGTCTCCCCTGCCCTCTGCCTGTATGATTGCCCAATTGCCCACCTGCATGCCTGCCTGCCGCCCTCCAACTTAAGGGAATTTTTTAGAGTGTGTCAATGAGTTGCCTTAAGAGTTTTCTAAAGAAAACTAATCATCTCATTTAAATATTTAAGTATATTTGTTGTTTTAATGGTTTATTTTCAATTGTACTGACAAGAAAATATTATTAATAATATAGATGCTCTCCTTTTGTGTTAAGAAAAATAAGTATTAAAATTAATTAATACTTATACTGTTGAGTTTCAGATCATTTTATCATTGTTGCAAGAAAACTGTGAAAGTAAAAGTAAATATTAATAATGTTCATTAATTCATAGTGCTGGAATAATATTTATTTTTTACATCCAATATAATTAAGCTTATTATTTATTTTTTTTAGCTGTGTATAGCTTATTTGTTGAAAAGACTATAGTTCATTAAAACTATTTGTGCTATGACTATGGAAATTCCTGATTCTAGAAGAAAAGATTTTTAATATTTATTTTTCATGTTACAAATGACTTTAATTAGCCAACATATATTAAATATAAAAAAAATGTTGGAACAGCCATACCTCCTAATTTTAAGAGCTATCACTAAGATACACCAATCAAGATATTGTGGAAAAATAGTGAATGCACTGGACTTTGGAAAGGAGAAAGCAGCTCAGAAGCAGATCCACAGAAGCATTGCCACCTGTATTGATAACACTGCACAAAGGAGGTACACCTGCCATCAAAACACAGGATCCTGGAACTTCTGGATACTCATATGCAAAAAGCTCACCATTCTCTTCTCATATCATTAGAGGATTAACTCCAAACTCTTTATGAATACAGGAAGAAACTGAGAAGCATACCATCCACAGGTAAATATACAGGTTATTAATGAGCAATATTTCATATTGAGTATTCAGATACAAAATAAAGTACAATCAGTGGAGAGAAAAACAAGCTGAATTTAATTAAAATTATAAATTCTATCTCTGTGGTATACATTGTTAACAAAAGAAATATAATCTTATACTATATTTTATTAGATATTAATAAAGATTAAAATTAGATATTCATATAAGATTTGTGTCAAAATATACAAAAGTTTCTTCACAGTGAACAGTAAAAAACATATCCTCCAGTTTAAAATATGCAAGGCACTTATAGAGACAGTTGTTCAAAGAACATTACAAATAAACATTTCAAAGAGCTTCAGCATAATATGTCCCTTCAGAAATGAATACAAAGGAGGCCAGAGAGAAGGCTCAGTGGTTATGAGGGAATATTGCTCTCTTAGAAAACCAGAACTTGATTTCCAACACCCACCTGGGGTGTGCTGTAGCTCCCTGTAATTCTCTATCCATATTACTGTCTCTGGTAACATCTGAGCAGACACTTACATATACAAACCCCAACCCCGCCCACACACACATGCACACACAAATATAATGTAAAAAGTAAATCAATGAACATCAAATACCCTATATTAGTAAAGATTGGAGGAACAGTTAAAATTTTTGGAAAAGTGTATGACTTTAGGACTTCCTGGTTAAAATAAAAATGAGGCAAATTTTTTAAGATACTATTAGGGTTGTTAACCTAAGGCAATGGGCTATATTACATTTGTTTTCTGTGTAACAGGAAAAGTGTGTATACGGTGGTGTAGATTTCTATTACTACAAGTTCAAATAAAATGACTTTAAAGAAAAGGAGCACTATAGTTTTCAACATTTGCATAATGAATGAAACTTCAAAAGATATTGCAGGATAAGAATATGTAAAGAGAATACCGAGTTTCGTCTTGCAGTTATGCAGTCTCTGTGTTTTAAACGTTGCCTAGGGAACAACAGACAGAGCTTTATGTGCATTTTTCATCTTACAGTCTTTAAGATGGAAAACAAGCTGTGTCTGAAGAGGTCCAAGTGGGATGATCTGAGGCACTTCTCATCACTGGGAGGATCATTCTGCCTGAAATGATAGCAATATTTTTTTTTTTTTACTTAACTTTACAAACTTACAAGTTTTATTATTAAAGATGACAAAAGAATTGAATAACACAGACTTGTGCTGGGATAATTTTACCCTGGGTAGTATCAAAGCAATCACTTTTTAGTGGATATAATTCATTTCTTTGTAACATAATCAGAATATTGTATTTATGTCTGACTTGTTCTTCAGCATTTGACTTCAGCTGTAATCATGTTCTCACTCAAAGGACATGACCCACCATGTGAGGGAGAATAGATTATGATTGTCTACAACTTAGTTTACGGTTTTGATTTCCTAATTGACTGTTATCTTTTGTCTTCTAAACTTTTCTTTCTGTTAATTAAGTCAAGGCTATTTCTTCCTGTGGATAGAATAAAATAATGCAAAATAACAATTTTGTTCAATGAATTTCATGTAGCTTACTAGCTTCTGTGCCATTCATATGGGCTGGTTAGATTTTGTTGGCTTGCACCAGGGAATTATCATCTGAGAGAGGGATTTTTAGTTGAGAAAATACATCCATCCAATTGGTCTTTAGGCAAATTTGTGAGACTTTTTTTTTTTTTTTTTTTGATTAGTGATTATGTATGAGGGCTCAGTCCATCATTAATAGTGAGCTCAATCCATTATTGTGGGCAAGTGACCTGGGTTGTATAGAATGACAAGCTAAACACCAGTCATTGGGAATAAGACCAGTAAACAGAATTTTACATAGTCCCTAATATAATCCCTAAGTTTAGGTTCCTGCTCTGAGTTTCTGCTCTGACTTCACTCAATTATTTATTGTAATCAGGTCATGTAAGCCAAATCAACTCTTTCCTCCTCTTTTTGCTTTTAGTAATGGTCTTTATCACAGGAACAGTAGCAAACTAAGAGAATAGCAGAATGAGGCACAAACAGGGCACAGAATTCTACAATTCTGATAAGGATTTTTTTCCAAGACAGTGTTTCTCTGTGCTGTCCTGTGTTGCACCCGCTGCCGTCTTTAAGGAGCGGTTGAATGGCTCCCTACAGTCCTGAAATCCATTTTGTAGACCAGAATGGCCTTGAACTCACAAAGATGCACCTGCCTCTGCCTTCTCATTCCTGGGATTAAAGGCATGCACCACTATCATGAAATTCAATAAAGCTTTTAAAGAACCATTTAAGATGGTGTTAGGCAAAAGAAAATGTGGACTACTTTAAGAAGAGAAGGTCAAGGCATTTTGCAGAATGGAAGTGGTACACAGTCTGATTTGTGTCAAGACCTGAAAGAAGTACGGAGAACACATTGTACAAAAGAGAGTTACTCCCTCAAAGTGGAAAGGTGAACTACTGAATTTTAGAAATGGCAAGGAAGATAAAAAAAAAAAGAAAAGAAAAAAACTGAGTAAGAATAGCAAAAAGTGAAATAAGAGGTTGTTGTGTGAATGTCATCAGAGGATTGGAAAGTAATACATATTTTACTGTTGGTTTTAGGAATTAGTAGTAAGTTTTAAGTAATTTAGCAAATTTAGCAACTATTTTAGTAAACTAGCAATTAATAATAAAGTATGAATTATAGGGATTTTATATATATTGAGTGTTAATTATTTATTAAGCATATACTTTGAAAATACTTGCTTACATCTGTGGACTATCTTGTTAATGTACTCAGTGTGTTCTTTGCTGTACACTGTTTTAAAAAATTTTAAATCGGCTATTTGTTGTGGAAAATATTTAAAAAGATGAACCAGCATGGTCCCCCGCTTCTGCCAGCAACTGTCTGCCCCTGCGGTCTGGCCAGTCCGCACTGGCGGGCAATGGCCAACCTGTTTTTATCTCATGGAGACTCAGACTCAGAACTCTACAATCTCTCGTTCATGCTCAATAAGTTCATACTCTCAGGTTGCTACCAAGCCAACCCCGTGCTTCATATCTCCCATGGCCTTTGTGGTGCACCTCAAGCGAACCCACGCTTTGCTACCTTTCTCTCTTGAACCCGGACAAGCTGCCATGTGAAGGAAAACACAAACTTGGTTTAGAAACAACAGTAAGTCAATAGCTGGGTACAACAACTAAAATCCTAATCTGGTAAGCCATATTTAATCTAAATCCTCCGGTGGCAAATCCTGAGGGATCTGCCATTGAAACCGGGATACAGGAGACACTAGTACCTACATCTTGTCCTCATGCTATACCTGTTCAAAAAAAAGGACCTAACTCTCTCCTGCTTCCTCTCTTCCCCTCTACAACTCAGAAGTCCTGCCTACTCACCCAGCAATTGGCTACTTTATTCATTAGGAGCTTGGATCACAAGAAGTCACCTGAGTGTGACTTACTTCCTGTATGCAACCCTCTCAGGAGAGCAGAATTAGCATCAACATACAGACAGCACCAGGCCCTTGACAACAGCTATTTATTTACTTTTTCCTTGTGTGTTTCTTCTCTCTTTATATCCAAGAAATAACGGCCAAATCTTACATCTTTAAACTTAAAAAATGTGTGTTCCTCTATGTGTCATGCAGTTTACATCGTAATTTTAGGCTGTGATCTGTGCATATTAGTTTTGATTATTGATCTTTAAGAGACTTACCTTAGAGACTCTAAGACGCAGCAGCAAACAGATGCCTGTTGTTTATGTCTTACTCATGCTAGGAAAAAAAAATCACTGACAATTAATAAGGTTCTTTAATAAATGGTTGAAGATTTAAAACCAAAGTTCTTGTTAATTAAAAAAGCAATTTCTTGCTGCTGACATTATATGAAATATTTTAGAAATATTTAACTAATAACACTTGTAAATGGAAAAAATATAGTGTTAAGAAATTAAATTGTGTATCTGAGATTACATTAATACCAGCGTAGGAAGCTTAGAATTCGTGAGAATAATATGTTAGATGATAAAACAATAAGATATCACGAATAACAAATCAAAGTCCCTGGTTGACAGTAGAGGTTCTCAACATTGCCTTCCATCAGAGTTGCTCGGAAAACCTAACAAGAAGTTTTATAACTATACCCCAGATTACTGAGAGGCTTGGAACTTCAATGTCTACATCATCTTGGGTGATTATTGTGCAGTTGTCCAGCATCTGCCTCAGCACAGCTGCTTAGGAATCACCGAACACTATCAGAATACAGAAATATCTCATTTGCGTGGATATGGGAAACGCTCACTCACACTGGAAATGTGTTATTATCTATTCAAACTGTCAGCTGCCAGGGAGAATTGTTATTATTTGTCTAGGGAAGCGTCCTTTGGGGATTTGTACAGCTTAGTTTTCTGATAATGGAATATGTGTCATTATTACTGTTAGGAGAAAAACGATGTTGAAGAAACACAAGCATAAAATTGTGTAGTAAGACTTTAGGTACATGACAGCTTAAACCAACTTGTGCAGGTCATACAGAGGAGACAAAGAAGTGCTGAGAGACACTTTACTCCCTGTCACTCAAACACAGGAGTGGAATTTCACTCTTCAGTAGTCGAAGAGATCAATTAAATCAACAATTACAGAATGAATAAACCAATCCCACAGATTTGTATGATATCAAGAAAGTGGTTGAGAGTAAATTTTATCAAGTGTTATTTTCTTCTACCAAACTTAGGAAAGCTTCTCAAAATGGTAGGAACAAGAACTTTCTCCTTCCTCTTTCAAAAAGTTGTTAAGTGTTCAGAGGAATGTCCTCTTTGTACTCAAAGAAACACACAACAGATTGAGACCAGTATAGAAAACCACAGACTGAAATGCAGTGTTGTGTAGCTCAGTCCGAATTGATATATTTACAATACATTTCTAGCTCACAAGAGCTAGAGATCATTTTAGAAGAGATATTGTAAGAGCCAGAGGATAAAGGAGTTTGCTGTGAGACTGTTTATCTTAATATTGTCATTAGCTACACCCATAAAGTATTACCAACACATCTGCCTAAACATGAGCTGAAGAAAAACAGCATTAGGACTGCTAAAGTGAACTGAGGAAGCTGAGCCCAGGACTCAGCTCAAAATAATAGGGTTCTAAATAATGCTGTGTACCAACCCACCCTGGCACATCAAGTCACTGCAAGATAAGGACCACCTCTCCCACTGAAGTCAGACAAGATATCCCACTTAGGGGAACATGATCCACAGACAGGCAAAAAAGTCAGGGATTAGCCCCCACTCCAGTTGTTGGGGGACCCGCATGAAGACCAAGTGGATCATCTGCAACATATGGGTAGTGGTGCGTCCTGGGTCCAAACCATGTATGCTGTTTAGTTGGTGGTCCACTCTCTGGATGCCCCCAAGGGTTCAGTTTATTTGAATCCCAATCCCCTCGAGCTCTCTAATTCTTCCCCCAACTCTTCAACAAAATTTCCTGTGCTCCTTCTAAAGTTTGGCTGTGGGTCTCTGCATCTATTTCTATCAGCAGCTAGGTGGAGCCTCTCAGAGTTTCTAGGCATCTGTCTGCAAGCTTAACAGAGTATCATTGATAGTGTCAAGGATTGTTGCTGGGTTTCAAGTTGGTCCAGTCAATGGTTTGCCACTTTCCCAGTCTTTGCTCTATTTTCGTCCCTGTTCTCATTGTAGGAGAGAAAATTGCATAGGTCAAAATGTTTATGGGTGGGTTGGTGTCCTCATCCTTTTACTGAGAGTACTTACTGCCTGGCTAAAGAAAGTGGGCACGTCAGGTTCCATAGCTCCCACTGCTTGGCGTCTCAGCTAAAGTCACCTTCATGGAGCCTCTATCATCCCAGGTTTCTGGCTCATCCTAGAGATGTCCACCCCCAACTCCTGATTTCCATTCATTCTCCTGGCCCCTTCTCCCTGGTTCTCCCTAAATCTGATCCACTTCTAAAACCTGTTTTCCACCCCCTCTCCCCATTATCCTCTCTCCCTCCATACAAGTCCAATGAGTATTTTATTTCCCTTCCTGAGTGAGATTCAAGCATCCTCCCCTGGGCCCTCCTTGTTCCTTTTGCTTCTTTGGGTCTATGGATTGTAACATGGGAATCCTGTGCTTTATATCAACTTATCTCTTTTATAATTATCCATCCCCCTTATCAGAGGAGAAGGGCAGGGATCGGGGGAAGGACTAAATGATAATAGGACTTGTAGTAGGGGAGTCTGTGATCAGGACATGTGAGAGAGAGAGAGAGAGAGAGAGAGAGAGAGAGAGAGAGAGAATGTTGAGAATGAGATAGTGTTCCCTAGGAAACAAGACTGGAATTCCTTATCCAATAGCAGTCAGTCCTAAAACTGGTAACATCATACATACTGAGCAGGCTGTATTTATACATTTAAGGATATATATGTAAGTATACACACACACACACACACACACACACATATGCATACATATATATATATATATATATATATATATATATATATATATATATATATATATATATATATATATATATATATATATATATATATATATGCAACTTTTAAAGGGAGACCATGAACTTGAAAGAGAGCAAGGAGGGGTATATGGAAGAGTCTAAAGGGGGGAAAGGGAAGGCAAAATTATGTAATTATGTTATAATCTCAGAAACAGAGAGAACAATTTAAAGAGGTTTATTTTCATTTCTCAGTTGTTTCTCAGATCTGAGGAGTGGGTGCTAGTTTGAGAACATTTGATATGAGTGGGATAAGAATGTATTTCCGCCGGGCATGGTGGCACACTCCTTTAATCCCAGCACTCGGGAGGCAGAGCCAGGTGGATTTCTGAGTTCGAGGCCAGCCTGGTCTACAAAGTGAGTTCCAGGTTAGCCAGGGCTAGACAGAGAAACCCTGTCTCGAAAAACCAAAAAAAAAAAAAAAAAAAAAAAAAAAAAAAAAAAAAAAAAAAAAAAAAAAAAAAAAAAAAAAAAAAAAAAAAGAATGTATTTCCAAAATAATAAAATAACCACAATGAAAAACAAACAAATAAGCCCTGGAAAATCAGGGAAAAAGGTGTTTTGGAGAGAATAGATGTGAGACTATGCAGTTAGAGTCATGAATCGGGAGAATTTCCATGTGCCATTAGTGACATATTCGCACATGTGCCATGATTTTCATTTGTCCCTCATTGTGGGGAAAGTATGTGTGGGTCTCTTCATTCTTTGTCTCATAGGCTGTGATATATTGTCTTCCATCTTATATAAATGCAGCATGTAATCCAGTGAATACTGCCTAAGCCATCCTAGCAACTTTAGGTCACAAATAAGCCAAAACACGAACAATAATATTGTGTTTTTTTTTAATCTCAGAATATCTAGAACTATATTTTGAGTTAGTGGCACCTTTTTTTTTTACACAAAATTCCAATATTTGTAAAATTAAAGTTAATATGCATAGTAGAATAAATGAAGAATGTTTTTCTATCAGTGAGTAAAATGTCATTGAAATATTTAAAACAAGATGGTTTCTTGCTACATTTATATCAGAATACTCTTTCCTCTAAAAATAGTCTACAAGGACAGGGAATGTACAGGAAGCTTCCTTAGTCCTTCAGCAGTTCCAAGATTGTATTTTTATTTTACTATGAGAGAATAGGATGTTTATACAGGCTCCCAACCTAAAATAGACCCATTTAGAGTCCCATTTCTCTTTAAATTCACCTTTAAAATTTTTAAAGTTCTGTCTGTATCTTTGGATAATAAAGATGCAAATACTGCCTCAAAAACAGGCTTTGATGAGGGAACAATTCACCAAACTGATTTGCTTTGACACATTTCATCTGTCTTGGAGCCTGATATGCATCTGTTGTCATTTCCATAAAAATGCTTCTGATTACTAATCAACTCTTTTTATTAATAATAATTTAAAACTTCTTCTAATGATTTAACATTTTAATAAAAATGCCAGACACATGAACTTGGGTGCCTACTGCCAGGAGTAAGTTTGCTCAGTTGAACTGCCAAAATGGTAAAACTACAAACAGAGCAAGTCCTTATGTGTAAAAAAATGAACAATACTTTATGTTTAACTAATCCTACATTGTTTAGATCCAGTTGGCACATTCCACTGGGTTGACAAACAGTTTTAATACAAGCAGGAATACATGTTTGTGATTGGGAGAGAGGACAATGAGCAGGAACAATTCACAGGCATACAGATGGATCTGCTAGCTCCACTTGGCTTCTTCTAGGTTTGTTTTTCTTCCTTTTTTTTTTTTTGATATTTTATTGATTTACATTTCAAATCTCATCCCCTTTCCCGGTTTTCCCTTTAGAAACCCCCTATCCAATCCTCCCCCTGCGCCTGTTTCTATAAGGGTACTCCTCCACTCCCACACCCACCCACTCCTGCCTCCCTGCCCTGGCATTCCCCTACACTGGGGCATTAAGCCTTCCCAGGACCAAGGGACTTTCCTCTCACTGATGTCTGACAAAGCCATCCTCTGTTACATAAATGGCTAGAGCAATAGGTAACTCCATGTGTACTCTTTGGTTGGTGGATCTTGACATCTTTAGGAACTACTGTGGAATTGTCCATCACATGTTAGTTATGCAACAACACCTAGTGTTTTAGATAGCAAAAGCTATATAAAGTGATCTTCTCTCAAAACAACAAATATAAAAGACAAAATTTGAGCTATTTTGAAACTTCAGACCACGACTTCACCTTAAAAACACAGGGCTGCATTTATTTTTTCTTTTTTTATTTATTGTTTTCTTTTCCTTTTTCTTTCTCTTTTCCTTTTTTTTTTTTTTTTCTGTCACATAGTAAGTCCCAATGGCAGCCTCCTCCCTCACTTTCTCCTAGTCAACTACCGATATTTTCCCCTTCCCAGTTACACTGCTCCTTTTTACTTCAGTGTAACTTAGACATTGGTCTGGGGAGGATATATAACTTCCTTCTACACCTGTTGCAAATTCCTGTGAGTGAAACAGGGTTACTGCTGCCCTTTCTGCCCTCCTGTTTGGGTGGCCCAAAATCTGACAAATGAGGAGTACAAGCCTTTCATAGTCTGGTAGTTTGTACTCTGGTCTATCATATTACTGGATAAAGCCTAGGAAACTCAAAGAGATAATTCTTCAAGTTGAAATGATAACATGTGCTTTTTGGGGACTCATCCAAGGAATAGTTTGGCATTTTGTCAGTCTAATGTTCAGACATTTCTACAATTAAAAAATAATCTATTGAAGATGATTTTTCCTGAAAAAACAAACAACAACAAAAAAAAACCCTAGTATTTTGGACAACATATAGGAGAGCTACAGTTAGATGTATATTTTATAGTTCTTTCTAGTCCTCTTTTTGATAAGACATTCAGATATTCTTTTCCAAGCAATGCTTCACTATCCTCGTATATAGCATTAACAACTGAAATTATTTTCTTGGACAAAACCATTCTTTGAGTGCTGAATTGCATTGATGTCCTCACTTGAATATCTCAAAAGGAAGCCTTCATCTCAACGGGTCCAAAATTGTGTCATCAGGACCACCCCTTCCTCTCCTACCCTAATCACATTATTTTCCAGTGTTTCAATAACCCTTGAGTGAAGCTATCAAACTTAGTTGAACAACCTAGAAACCTTAGTATTTCCATGATCTTGGCCACAACAATCTGAAAGCAGATATTACTATCTTGATAGCCCTTCAATTTGAGCATTATGAACTGATCACACCCTGACAGAGATACTATGTAATAGTCTTTAGAATAGTTAATTAATTCACCTTCCTCTGTTATCTTTATTCCATGTGCATATCCCCCATTTCAGGTTAGAAACCTGACCTATCAACCCACTTCTGTAACTTCTGTCAAAAGCCTTTCTGTAACTTTCTGTCCATCATTATCCAGTTTAAATTTTTCTGTCATTATTCAATTGCTTTTAAATTTAGGGCCAAACAACCCACATACACAATCTGTTTGCATGAATACGTGATCTACAGGTGTCTCATCTCCTCAGAAAGCTCATATTTATCTCATCAGAGAGCTCTGAATTTTAAGTCGTTACTTGGTAGACAGATCCTGGCTGAGTGGTTTCAGATTAAGATAGGTCAGGCTATAACTCCATATTAAGTCAACTTTCTTTCCTTCAGATCATTTACCTTCATATAAAGTTATGGTTCTTGTCTTCTATTCTCTGTTTGTGGGGAACACATTCTCAAATAGACTTTCATTAGTGTACAGTTATTTTAATCTTTTAAATTAAATTAAATATTGCAGAAGACAAGACTGGTTGTGAATTTGATGAAAATGGCACCAGAAACACTGGAAATAGTGTAATAATGGGTAGGAAGGAAAGGGATGGACATTTTGGCAACAGTTTAGACCTGTTGACATAAAGGACTCAATCTCAACCATTCAAAGAAAACATCAGTGTGAAACAACAGTCAAAGAATTGTTTGTACAAACTTCAATAAAGATAGACAACTTTTATAAACCCCTTGACTAAGAGTTTCCTTACTACCTGATTTAGTAACCTAACCATTAAACATGGCTGGCTACCAAATAAATATTGCGGATGACAACACCACTGTGAACTGGATGGAAACAATGTTTCCTGAAATTTTACTAAAAAACCCATGTTTTGCAACCATTTCTAGTAACCAGTCATTGGACACACACTATAAAAATGATGTTATAGGATACTTTCCTCCAAGACCATTTTGGTTTGTTAGCCTCATGTAGATCCTCACAGATATAAACATACCAGACTTGAAACTAGCTATCTTTATGTTGTCAAACTTAAATTAGTTCTAGAAATGAGAAGAAATTTTCTGAATCAATCTTTATAATATGAATAATTAAAGCTAATTGTTCTATCATATTGAAGAATAAAACTGTTAAAAAATATTTTCCTGGTAGTATGCACTCATTACCCATACTAAAGAATTAATTCCTAACTCATTTGACACCATTTTCCAAGGTGAGGATTTTCAACAACACAAGTCATAACACTTCAAAATACCTAGTAGTCAGTCTTTGTTTGGCAACTCTGAGGATAATTTCATAATTTACCTTGTAGTTTCTATCGAGATGCTCTAAAAATCTGATTTCTAAGAAAATTTCAGCATAGATTATAGATGCATACTATAAAAGGATTAACTCCAGGATATATTCTCATATGGTTTCAAGTACCGAAATAGTGAATTACGCCTAAACATTTAAGAAATGGAAATACAGCTCAATGGGTAAAATGCTTGTGAAGATATCATGAAAACACTAATTTGGATTTCTGGCACTCATTCAAAGGGAAGGCATAACTGCAAGTGCTTCACAGTTATGAAAATTTTAGTTTGGATCCTGCAAATCCATGTAAAATCAGGGAGTAAGTGTAACCTCAGCCTTAGAAAACTAATAATGGTGAATTATTTCTAGTGTTTGGGGAACAGCCAGTTTAGCTGAATTTATACTCTCCATATTCAGGGGGAGAACCTGTCTAAAAAAAAAATAGGCAGAAACTAATTGAGGAAGATACCAGCATTCAACTCTGACCTATGTATATTCATACATGTGTGTATGTACTGGCATACAGACGTACACAAACCCACATGAAAACATAGATACATAAAATACAAACACAGAGCAAAATAAAAATAAAGATGGAAATTGAAATAAAACTCACTCGAAAAAGATACAGCCATGGATTTTCAAAACTCAGCTCACTGACATTTTTCACTCATGTCTAGATTCCCATGCTTTCCCTGTTTTGTGGTAACAGAGGTAGACCTTATGTACATTCCTCCTCTGAATACGTGGCTCTGAATATCTCTCTCCATTATCATTATAAAAAGAGGAAGCCCAGTGGACTGTGATTATCTACACATTTCTAAATAGGCAGGTTTTCCATCTCTATTGAACTACCATGCCTAATAATAGCAACCATCTGTTGTCCAGGGGTTCTGGCCTATGATTTCAGTCTCTGGCAGCTTGTTTTATCTTTGGAAGGTTGCCTGCTACCTGGAAAATATGCTCGTTTGATCTTAGAGTGAGCTACCACTACAAGTATATTGTCTATTTTGATATTCTAATAAAAGGAAGTCATGTAACTTACAAATTAATTGAGATTGGATAATAAGACCAAATAGAAAACCAATTCAAATCAAAGTAAGACTTTACCCTGGTAAAGCAATGAAAGAGAGGGGAGGAAAAGACTATTATATCCTGCAGCACATCATGAAGTATAGTAACTATAGCATGTCTCCAAATTAGCATATAAAGTAGGAAAATTCGATCAAATAATTAATAGATTTTAATTTTAGAAAATGCAGGCCCCAATTATGAAATTCCAATTTAAGGCATACAATAATAGCTAAAATTAGGCTGAAGTGATGGCTATAGTTTAGTAGCATGTGTAGCTTTTACGGAGGACACAGGTGCAATTACCAACACACTGATATCAAGTCACAATTTTCAACTCCAATCCACAAGATTCTGCCACCCCTTCTGACATTCACAGAATGAGAAATGCATTAAGTATACAGACATACATGCAGGATTGACTATCAGACTATTGACTTTCGTTCTCTATGAAATCATAGGCCAGAACCCTGGTCAACAGATGGTTGCTATTATTAGGCATGGTAGTTCAATTCACATTATGCAAACATCCATACACATTAAATAGATAAATGAATTAAAGTTATTTTTAAAATCGAAAAGCATTGTCTATGAAATACATAAAAATTAATATATTTAGATAACTATGATTATTGATTGAAAGTGTGACATTTCATTAGTCCAAGATAAATGATCTAGGAAGATCATTTATACATATATGTGAATTATCAATATTTTTGTTTGTATATATTTGTGTATATATGTTTAGGTGTGGGCAGGTGTGGGTACATGAGCACATGTGTATGTGTGTGTGTGTGTGTGTGTGTGTGTGTGTGTGTGTGTTTGTATATAAAGCTTTTAGAAGATCATGAGAGATTAGTTATTCAGAGCTGTGGAAGGAGGAAATTAAAGAGAATAATGGAAATATTACAATATGAAAGTAGCAAGGAAAATTAAGAAGGAAAAATGTGATCACCTTGTGGGTAGCAGAAGGGGCAGTAAAGGGCAATAGCAGAGGGAGAGAAAGAGGAATAAAGTCTAATTACATATATTCTTGAAAATACCCAATGAAGTCTATTAATTTTAATGCTAATGTGACATATATATATATATATAATTTATTTTATTTTAAATGCACAAAGCTGTACCCATCTGTTTTCCCCTTCTGATAGTCAATCCTGAGAGGTGTGGAGACTGCCTCCAGGTTCCACCTATGCTACCAGCTTGTGCATACCAAGGAGAAATCCCCAGTGCTCACTTAAGTAGCCAGCTACTTCCCATTGCAAAAACTAATAAACTAAAAGAGTTTTCAGTCACCATAAAATCCCTGGCTCTTGGAGATGTTCTGAGACTGCCCAGGAGTCCTGCCCTTCTCCTTACTATGTGGGAAACGTGTAGCTGATCTTCATATCTGATCCAGATTCTTCGTGAGTTAGCAGGGTATATCTTGATCTTATGTGGTAATTACAACCACTTCAAATGTTCACCAATGAACCTATATTATAAATCTTCCACAGAGTGATACATGTGGCATAGTTACTACCTTCAATTGGGGTCTTTAGCGTATCAAAAGTAGCTTAATCCTTTCTCCCAAAAATTTATCCTTCCTTCTGCTTTTACTTTTCATTGTTCATTTTCATAACCTTTTTATTTAGTACTGGAAATTCTTACTATTTCTCTATCACTACCATTTTCTAAGTTACCTTTATAGTCAGAACCAGTAACAGCCAAGTACAGCTTCTCATTAAAGATAGGAGAAAAAGGTACTTTTTTGTTTTTGGTTTTCGGTTTTTTTGGGTTTTTTTTGTTGGTTTTTTTTTTTTTTTGATAATAGACATTTATGCCTGGTTTCACCATTTTTTCAATTCAAGTTTTTTGTGTCATTCTTCAAATATTTGCGTGTGTGTGTGTGTGTGTGTGTGTGTGTGTGTGTGTGTAATGTACTTTAAATATTTCTTTTAGCATCTGAGAATTCTGGAGTGAACTAAAAAGGAAAAAAGTTCACAAATAAACAAACAAACAAACAGAAAACCCTAAAGAAAATGATGAATAACTTTCTTAAGAAACTTAAATTTAGTAAAATAACAATACAACAGAAAGATAAGCTCTCTCTTGTGAGGCTATGCCGATGCCTGGCAAATACAGAAGTGGATGCTCACAGTCATCTATTGGATGGAACACAGGGGCCCTAATAAAGGAGCTAGAGAAAGTACCCAAGGAGCTAAAGGGGTCTGCAACCCTACAGGAGGAACAACAATATGAGCTAACCAGTATGCCCCAGAGCTGTCTCTAGTTGCATATGTAGCAGAGGATGGCCTAGTCGCCCATCAATGGGAGGAGAGGCCCTTGGTACTGCGAAGATCATATGCCCCAGTACAGGGGAATGCCAGGGCCAGGTTTCTGGAGTGGATGGGTTGAGAAGCAGGGTAGGGTAAGGTTATAGGGGGCTTTGTGGATAACATTTGAAATGTAAATGAAGAAAATATCTAATTAAAAATTCCTTAATTTAAAAAATAAAAAGGAAGAGGTTATGAGCTTAAGAAGGTTTATAGGAGACAGGAGAGTAGTTGATGGAATGGAAATTAAAACAAATGAAAGAAAAAGAAAGAAAGAAAGAAAGAAAGAAAGAAAGAAAGAAAGAAAGAAAGAAAGAAAGAAAGAAAGAGAAAGGAAGGAAGGAAGGAAGGAAGGAAGGAAGGAAGGAAGGAAGGAAGGAAGGAAGGAAGGAAGAAAAGACAATGAATACAAAATGGATAAGGGTGTGAATGATAAAAGATGAGAAGTCCGGGTAAGTTAATGAAGTCTGAGGGCTTCCCTCAGGAGGTGGTATCTCAGCAGAGACTCAAATAAAAGCAATTGTTGTGGACATTTGTAGGATGACTTTCAGGGCTGACACAGCCAGAGAAGAAAAGGCTCTGTGACAGTGATAACATTGCATGCCTGCTCTGGAACAGAAGGAATGGTACAATGACATGCTTTATAGACATATAATTAAGTAAGTGTCTTAGATTGCTGTGTAAACTCAAGAGGCAGATTAAAAGATGACTAAGTCAGGTAGCTATTCAAATGCTTGCTTTTCTTTTAGTTAATTATTTTATCTATTTACATCCCAAATGTTGCCCCCTCCCGGTGCCCCCTCAAAGAATTCTTTACCCCATCTTACCCCCTTTGCCTTTAAGAGGATGCACTCCCAAGTATCCCCCTTCCTTGAAGCATCAAGTCTCTATAGTATTAGGCACACCCTCTCCCACTGGGGCCTGGGTAGGCAGTCAGTCCTCAGCTACATATGTGTCAGAGGTCTTAGACCAGGTCATGTATGCCACTTGGTTAATGGCTTAGTGTCTAGGAGCTCCCTGGGGTCCAGGTTAGTTGACATTGTTCTTCCTCTTAGGTTGCCATCCAATTCAGTTCCTTCAATCCTTCCCATAACTCTTCCAGAAGGGTCACTGATCTCAGTGCAATAGTTGGCTTAAGTATATGTATCTGACTTAGTCAGCTGATGGTATAGTCTTTCAGAGGACAGCCATGCTAGGCTCCTGTCTGCAGCTACAATATAGCATCAGGAATAGTCTCAGAGTTTGATGCCCACCCATGGGATGGATCCCAAGTTGGGACAGTCACTAGACAACTCTTCTTCCAGTCTCTGCTCCATTTTTGTCCCTCAATTTCTTTTAAACAGGAGCAATTGTGGATTAAAAAAAATTGAAGGTAAGCTGATGTTCCTATCACTCCATTAGGGGCCCTGTCTTACTACTAGAGTTGGGCTCTTCTGGTTCCATCTCCTCACTCTTGGACATTTCGGCTAAAGTTACCCATATTGAGTCCTGGGAGACACTCACATCCCAACTTTCTGGGATTTTCTCGAGGTTTGTCATAACCCCAACCTTCATCCTGGCAGCAATATATTTCCATTCATTCTTCTGAGCCCCTGGGTTTCTCTCTTGTCTTCCCCCATATACGAAACTGCCCCCTTTCCCCTCCTGCTCACCTCTCATTCATTTCCCTCCCTTTCTCTACCTCCCATGATTATTTTGTTTGCGATCCTACGTGGGATTGTAGCATCCTCACTTGGGTCTTCCTTCTTGTTTAACTTCATACAGTTAGTGGGATGTATCATGGGTAGCCTGTACTTTCTGGCTAATATCTACCTATCATCTGTACTATAGAGCAATAGTGATAAAAACCACATGGTATTTGTAAAGTGACAAACAGATCAATAAATGGAATAGAATCAAAGACCTAGAAATAAACCCACACACCTATGAATTCTTGACCTTTGATAAATAAGCCAAAACCATACAGTGGAAGAAACAGCACATCTTTAAAATATGGTGCTGGTCTAACAGGCAGGCTACATGTAGAAGAATGCAAATTGATTCATATTTTTAACCCTGCATATAGCTCAAATCCAAGTGGACCAAGGACCTCAACAACAACAACAAAACAAAGAAAAACAGATACAATAAATCTAATAGAAGAGAAAGTGGGAAATAGTCTCAAACTCATTGGCACATGGGAAAACCTCCTGAGCAGAACACCAATGGCTCATGCTCTAATATTAACAATTGATAAATAAGATCTATTGGAACTGAAAAGCTTCGGTAGGGGAAAAAAAAAACCTGTCAATAGGACAAAATCCCAACCTACAGATTAGGAAAAGATCTTTACTAACCCTGCATCTGATAGAGGGCTAATATCCAAAATATATAAATAACTCTAGAAGTTAGACTGTAAAAAAAAAAAAAAAAACCCAAACAACCCAATAAGAAATGGAGTTCAGAACTAAACAGAGAATTCTCAGCACAGGAATCTCAAATGTTCAAGAAGCACTTAAAGAAATGTTCAACTTCCTCAATCATCAGGGAAGTACAAATTGAAATGATTCTGAGACACCAATCAGAATGATTAAAGTTAAAAAAAAAAAACCCTCAAGTGATAGCATATGCTGGCTAGGATGTACAGAAAGCAGAACACTCCTTCATTGCTGGTGGGATTACAAACTGCTACAATACACCTAATAATCAGTCCGGTGGTTCCTCCGAAAATTAGAAATCGTTCTACCAGAAGACTCAGCTATACCACTCCTGGACATATTCACAAAGAAGCCCCAGCATACCACAAGGGCATGCTTCACTATGTTCATTGCAACCTTACTCCTAATAGACAGAAACAGGAATCAACCCAGATGTCTCTCAACCGAAGAATGGATACAGAAAATGTGGTTCATTTACACAATGGAATACTATTCAGCTAGAAAAACAAAACAAAACAAAACAACAAAGACATCATCCATTTTTGCAGGCAAATGGATGAAATGAGAAATTTCATCCTGAGTGAGTTAACCCAATCACAAAATGGCATGCATGGTACATACTTAAGTTATCTTTTAGAGGCTGAAGTTTGTTTTGGAAAAAGAAAAGGCCCTGCGTACAGCTCATACTGACAACACAGTGAGAAAATAATAAAGGAGTTTACCATTCTTTCAACTGTACAAGTCTAAAGATAGGTAGATAAGTAACTTCTGGGCTTGATATGAAAGAAAATAATTTTTTATGATCTGTCTTGTTTTTCCATAATCAATTTCCCTTAGATTTAATAAAACTTGAGAACTTTTCTTCAGAGAAAATAGGTAATGGGCAGGAATTAAGAGATTCTGGCTTTGGCCATCCACCATAATAATGTCAGTCAAGAGCCTATTAAGGATCTGAATGATATCTGGAAACTGTCTTCATAAGAACAGTATTACCCTTTCTTCATTCATCTTTGGTAACTGTATATACTTCCATCCCAAAAAGCTGTGACAGCAGGCTCGGCTGATTATGGATAGATTTCTAGGCCCTATTTTATGCTTCTCTCAAAAGCATATATTCATGCTACAAAAATAGTAATGATTATAAAACCTACACATATAATTTAGTAATGCTTCAAAAACAAACCACCAAATTAGTTTTTAGTCAATAGTGAGTAGCTTAGGCTCTTACAAGATTAAATTCCAAAGTAAAGGCTGGAGCTGTCATTCTGTGTTAGAATATGTTCCTATCATATGAAAAGCTCTAGGTTTTATCCCAATCAATATAATCAAAATATGAAAGATTATGTAAAAGGAAATGAGGAAGAGGTGGAGGAAGTTATCTCAAAAGGAGAATAGAAACAGTCACCCAATATAGAACATTTAGAATTAGCATCTGGATACAGGATTGCCAATTAAACAGCAACTTGAACAACTGAAATGGTTCAGCATATTTACTAATTTTAATTAATTACAGATAAAACAGATAGGAGTAAGGTCACTATATTTAGAGTTCTCTAAGCAATTACTATTAGGTAATGTCATTTTTTGTTCTTTCTCTTTCTATCCGTCTTTTTCCCCTCTCAACAGTTTCTGGCTATGGAACACAGGATGGCTTTGAGTTTGTCTCATCCTTTAGCCTGCCAAGTGTACAGATTAAAGGTTTGTGCCATCATGACCACTATAGCAAGATATTGTTCTGGAAACTGAGATCACTGTAGCTGAGCATCATAGTTCTCTCAAATGACATCCTAAAATACGACTATAGCATATCATTTGGGAGAAATTTGGTTATATCTGTACTCTACTCCTGAATATTCTTCTACTGATTATATCAAAGGAATCTTTATTTTTAAAACTCACAGTAGACAGTTCTGTTTGGTAATCACCAGTTTGAAATAAAGTTATAAATCTATGATTGTCACCAATAAGCAAAATGCTTTTCGAATAGTGTGAGTGGCTATAGCATTTATATTAAGGATTATCACAGAAAGTCTCAATACAGACATCAGCCTTGTTACTCAGCTTTGGTTGTCTCCACTGCTCACTGCATTAATATTGCAAGCTATCCCTATTCTCCAAAGAGATATTTCTTCAAAGCATCCATCACCACCTTTCATATTACTTATGTATATTTTATTACTAATGGAAAAAGAAATTTAATATCCAAGTAGATGAATTTTAAGGATTTAAGTCTTTAAACAAGGGCATTCAGAGCAAGAATTGAGTTTATAGTCAACGGTTTCTATTCTGCATATGTGTGGTCCAGAATTTCAATCAAAATATTCAATATTTTAGGTGACTTACCTTTAGTTTTCTGTCATTGAATAACATAGCTCACTATATATAAAGTCTGAAAGTGAGTACAGAGAGGGGAACTATTCTTAATAAATACAAAATTTTAATTATTAATTTTCTAGTTTAAAGATGATATATTTGGGTTAGATGATTATTTAAAGAAAAATAATAATTTTCATAAAATAAGTGAAAAATTAAATCTCCTTGATCTTTGAAAGATAATAATAAGAACACAGAAAATACCAACAATGTATAAACCTAGCAATGTAATCATTATTAAGGGAGTATTCCCATGCTAGCATTGGATATTCTTATGTGTTCTTTAATGCGGCAGGTCATGGACTCTAAACTGAGTCAAGCTTTCCTTTCACTGACCAACTCATGTCCTGTTAGTATTCAACCATGACTTTTCTTCTTCACCTTGGAACCATGATCTCATGGGGCCTTTCCCCTGAAATTTTATCTTCACCATAATTCTACACTTTAAATTAGAAAAAATATGGGAGTAGATATCACAGAGATATCAGAAAATATTATTAAGTTGCTAGTTCCATGCCATTGATGGTTCTGAAGGGCATGTAGTATCCTAGATGTCCTTCCTGAAATACACATACATAGTATATTTATTGAATCTTTCTTCATCCTAGCCAAGTCTTTGACAAGCAAATCCCAAATGAGATGACCTCCTAGCCATAGTGTTTACTAACACATGGTTTTTCTTACCCTATTTTTATTTATAAGTCAAGCAACTACTTTAACTCAATTTCTGATTATGAGTATTGAATTGTTTACCTCAATGTTTCATAAAGGAAATTCTAAAGGTTTTCCATAGAAATGGAAAATCTATGAAAATAAGCATCATCTTCTGATTATACATGACCTATTGTTACAGGTTGTTTTTTTCCTCTTTGGCAATCAGAATGATTATAGCCTCATTTCTACTTCCTTATCCCTGTCCCCTAATTTTATAGTCACCAAACAATTGCCAGAATAGTAAAGGAAGTTGAGTAAAATAAATCACATAATACAAAGCCACCACAGTCCCATGAGTGTAGCTCAACTCACAGAGAACTTGTACAAGCATATATGAAGGTCCAGGCTCAGTTGCCAAAACCACATTATCCAGGCATATTGGTGCACACTTGACATCTCAGAACTTGTGAGGAAGATGGTAATACCTCAGCATTTCTCCATTACCTGTAGAGCACCAGTAAGTTTAAAGCCACCATGAGCTACATCAGATACTGCCAAACAACACTACCACCACCACCACCACTGACATCCTCATACAATGTCATACATTGTTGGTATCACTTAAAGAAGTATATATCATTCCTTTTCTTGTCCTGTATAATTCCTGGCTTGTAAAATAGTAGGCAGATCAGACATTAGAAGAGGAGTCGAGGCCTTTATGTACTTTTTCATTGAAATAACTTTATTAAAATACTAAACAGTGTTTTCACTGAGTTTTATTTCTCCTCAGTTGAACTTATATTATTCTTAAACTAAATTTTATATAGACTCAGAATATAGTCTACCCCTATGTTACTACATACAAATTTCAGTTGGAAATTAGGAATGATTGAGTTAGGCACAGTAAAACAACCCATAATTATATAAAACATGCTATTTTATTACATATGACTTCTATCAAGTTTTATAACTGGTAAACATATTTGAAAAACAATAAAATCAATAATTTTCTATCTATTAATATTATTGTTTATATTCTGGATATAAGGTCATGAATCACTTTTTCTTATATCTCCATATGTTAGACAGAATAAACATTTTTAGAATGATTACTATGAATGTATATATGGAATATTAACCCATGGGACAAAATATTAAATATGTCTTCACTTGGGTTTTCTCTTTTTCTACATTTGCATATACAATTCTGAATATATATATATATATATATATATATATATATATATATATATATATATATATTCTGGATATATCTATATCTATATCATGGGAGCTATTATGGGCATTCTGGTATTCTGGATGATGAGGGAAGGATATGAGTTAAGACATTCCTGATAGTCATCTCATAGCTATCAGAGGCCAACCTGCCAGCTGAGTGTTAATATGTAAATGATCTCAGTATAGATAAAGCAATGGTGGTCAATTGGTGGAAAATAACCAACCAGCTAATGTACAGAATTAAGAACAATCAAAATACCCCTGTTTTATGCCACTAAGTTTAGAGTAGCTTTTATTATGCTTACAAAGACAGATTAGTGCCTGATACATAAATTACTTTTTAGCTAAACTCAGTTCTCAGGATTACTTATTAGGATGTGCTCAATTTTGTAGAGTATACATATTCAAGTTTTATATATCTATCAGTTTGTAGTTCAGAGATAGAATGTGTTCAAATAAAAGTGATCGGAATGGCACAATCCCTTTCACTGAAGCAAAGTAAAATTTGAAATATAATTCCATTAAAATTATAATCATTTAAGACATAATGTCTAACATGGCTGAAAATATAGAATTCTATTTTCTCTATATTCAAAATAGCTTCTTTATTGACTATATGCACATAAATTAGTAGTGATTCTGCACATGGCTCCCTTACTAAGTACAGGTCATTCTGGATTGTTCTTCAGAATTACTAGCTTAAACCCAGTGCATTGTAATCATATTGGGACATTATCTACAGAAGCATACAAGTCCTTAAACAGGGACACATTAGGTATGTAAAAAAAAAAAAAAATCTTTGAAAATCCTACCAGCTTTTTCAAACCAACATTTTGCAACCAATACTGATTGTAGCATCAATTAAGGCAAGTTTAAAGTTACAGTCAAGATTGTGGATATTTTGTTGACAATTTCTAAGTCATAGTTCACTGTTGCTGTTTATTTAATAGGTTGAATGATGAAAGTGTTCCACAGGTTGAATTGATCATTTTAGCGTTTATATTAAATAACTTGTATTGAATTCTCTTAATGGTCTATAGCCTTAACCCCTCGTATCCTCCTTATTCTCTTCTAAAACTTTTTAGACTAAGAAACAAATGTATTCTCCATTCAAAAATCATTCAGGCTACATTCAAACCAGGCCATTGATAATTTAATCAAGCTTCTAAAAATCAATTACAATCTATTCTATTAAGGTCTAGCGTCATATTATCATTAAAGTCGCAGAAAATGAAATCTGATCACTTCTCCAGGTCATTTACCATGAACACTACATGGAACTGTGACAGCAAGGTCCCTCAGCAGGCTACACACAACACCAAAATGTACTTACCAGTGTTTTATGACATGCACTATTCTGCCGTCACAGTTATCATTACATGTCCTGGGCTATGAGTTTTTCCTATTGAAGAAAATGAAGTATTATCAAATATTGAACCTCTCACATCTCTTGATAACACTCAGAGGAACTACTCAGTCCTTATTCATCATTTCCTTATTTTAAAATTCTGTACATTCCCTACAAAGCGGTATCTATGGTTCTGTAGAACAGAATCTTAATGTTCCAGATATTTAGTGTGAATGTCAAAGTCTATGATTTCTTTCATAATAAATTTCAATTGACTGGTGTCATTTACTGGAAAGGTTACATGTGATTGAATTTATGACCATTTGCTGCTGAACTCAGCTTATAAATTGCTAATGATTCTGGCAGATGATTCAGTTTCTTATGCCAGTGAACTGTTTGAGGTTAATTAAATAGCCTCAATAACCTCTTTTCACTAAAATGCCAATGAACTGCTGAGAAGTTAAATAAATGTACTACTTGGTATCTAGTGGTGCCAAATAAACTCTCCTAAGCATTACAATGGTTTTCTGAAGCAGGACATAGGCTATTGGATCTTAAAAGTAGAAAACCATTTGAAATATAAATGACATTTTCTAATACAATTAGTCAGAAATTACCATTTGGAGATAAAAACATAATAAATTTGATAATATACTTCATATAGAAAATAGTTTTAAATGCAAGAATACTAAAATTTACAAGAACACCAAAAGAAAATTGCTTCCAGGAAAAAAAGACTAAATTTAGCCATTTAAATAGAAATCTTTTTAATAAAGAGGTGATCCAACAGGTATCGATACAATATTTTAATAATTCAACTTTAACTTTATTCACTTTTACCTTGAAACAGTAAATTAACAGTAAATTTAAAATAAAAAAAATATTACTAGCTTGCCGTCGATCAGAGTCATGTTTTACTATTTAATGAATTCTCACTTTGCTATGATATGGTATTTAATACAAAAATTTAATGTTTTTTTTTTCAAAATAATTAATACTTGATCATATATTATTATTTCTCACTCCTCTCTTCATTCACAATTTTAGGATTTATTTACTTATTTCAATGACAAAATTTATAGTGAAGCATTGCATTTAGAATATTTCTTGCAGTCAGAAACAAATGTGAGAAGTACCAACTTATGGATAAGACTTTATTTGATGCATAACTATTTTTACTGTACTCCACATTCTCTTTTCTTCTAAGTTCTAGAGCTAGAGCGATAGTATCCAAAAGAATTACTGATAACCCTGAACACAGCAGAGAAGAACAATTAAAGGATGCTGCACAGGCTGACCCCAAACTCATAATCCTCCTGTCTCACCTTCCTCAGGATGTGCCTACCAGTGCACAACAGAGAGACTTGAGCACCCACATTCACTGCTGCTCTACCAAGACACAGAAACAAACAAAGCGAACACAGGAAGGAACCCAATGGAATGTAATCAGCTTAGATGTCTACCAGCAGATGACTTGACAATGGAAATCTGGTCATATTTAGATAATGGACTTTATTCAGCATCTGCTGATAAATAAAATGGGTATAAGACTGGGTGGAATTGAGCTGGGCGGTGGTGGTACACGCCTTTAATCCCAGCACTTGGGAGGCAGAGGCAGGCAGATTTCTGAGTTTGAGGCCAGCCTGGTCTACAAAGTGAGTTCCAGGACAACCAGGGCTACACAGAGAAACCCTGTCTCGAAACAAAACAAAACAAAACAAAACAAAACAAAAACCAAGAATGGATGGAATTGAAAAACTGTAAATGAAATATACTAATCTTATGAAGAAAACATGTTATGTTCTTTCTTATATGGACTCCTGCATTGTTTATGTGCATTTATGTTGGAGTGGAGCGTAGGACATGAAAGTGTGAGGTCTGTGAGTAAGAGGAGGGTGGGGCAGATAAGAAAGCACAGTAACATGAAAGGGTACAGGCAAAAAATGGGGACAGAAGTGAACAAATTGGGTGTGAGAAGATGGAGGATAGGAATGGAGTCAGACATTCAACTAAAGCTTGCATAAAATTCCTATGACACAATATGTTATTTTGTGTGCTAATTTAAAAAGATATATAGTGACAGACAACTGTGTGATAGTCTTACATAGTAACAAAAGTATTAAAGCTTGATATGTAGCCCTCACAGATGGAATCCTGAAAAAGAGATATAGAAAAATCTATTTTTTAAGCAATCAAAAGTTCAAATATTAATAAATAGTTCAGAACACTTGTTTTCCCTGGTAATGTGTATGATGAGATTTTCTGTGTGCAGATGATAATGTCATTGTAAAAGAAGGTTTTTAAATTTTGCCTTGTAAGCTTTTAGCATTACACACTTAGAATGGGGTCACTTTTGAATTTATTGATATGTATTTCAATAAAGTGTTCTTGATTATGCAATAGACAAACAAACAAAAATACTGGTGAATTACTATGTTCATAGCAGCCTTATTTATAATAGCCAAAAGCTGGAAAGAACCCAGATGTCCCTCAACAGAGGAATGGATACAGAAAATGTGGTACATTTACACAATAGAGTACTACTCAGCTATTAAAAACAATGAATTTATGAAATTCTTGGGCAAATGGATGTATCTGGAGGAAATCATCCTTAGTGAGGTAACCCAATCACAAAAGAAGTCACTTGATATGCACTCACTGATAAGTGGATATTAGCCCTGAAACTTAGAATACTCAAGATACAACTTGCAAAACACAAGAAAATCAAGAAGAATAAAACCAAAGTATGCATACTTCATTTCTTCTTAGAATAGAGAACAAAACACACATGAAAGGAGTTACAGAGATAAAGATTGGAGCTAAGATGAAAGGATGGACCATCCAGAGATTACCCCACCTGGGGATCCATCCCATAATCAGCCACCAAATCCAGACACTATTGCATATGCCAGCCAGATTTTGATGAAAGGACCCTGATATAATTCTCTCAAGTGAGGCTATGCTAGTGCCTGGCAAACACAGAAGGGGATGCTCACATTTATCTATAGGATGGAACACAGAGCCCCCAATGGAGGAGCTAGAGAAATTACCCAAGGACTTGAAGGGGTCTACAACCCTTGAGGTGTGAGTCCCAAGCGATCATCTTAGTTGACTCTGTTAATCTTCTTGTGGAGTTCCTATCCCCTTTGGGGCCCTCTGTCCTTCTTTCTATTCTTCTGTAAGAGTCCCTGCTACATCCACTCCAGTAGTGACAAGCATGACAGGACCCCAAAACCTGGGCGCTGTCCCAAGGTGAAAAGTTCATGGAAACGTAGTCTCCTGGAACTGTGGCATCCTCTATAACGAATGCTCCAATGTCCTTGCTTTAGTTGGTAAACAGATCTGTATGCTTTTCCTTAATATTGCTTTATTATAAGTGCTTCTAATGATTGAATTTTTGACAGATAGCTAAGTGAGATTCTAGGCAGTCCTTGATCCGACCTTGAGCATGGATAGCTAAGTCACTGCCCTACACAGAAATTTACCATTATCTAGGAAGAAGGAAGTTTGTGACCTGAGGAGGAACCAGAGTAGATACTTAGAACTATAGCTAGCTGAGTGACACCCAGATACAAGTATTTATAATGGCCTAGGGGGAAGGTGGACTATGGCAAGGGCCTGAAGCCCTTGCCCCTGGCTTCTAAGTTTAAGCTGACTTTATGTGGGACTGTTTTTGTTAACATTGAATTTTATCCCAGTTGTTTCCTGCCAGTCCTTTCCTGTTTGCTGCATTCCTCTGTTTTATGTTAGAATCCAGTAACCTCATTGTCACCTAACTTCCCTATTTTCTTCTGTATAAAAGTCTGATGGTCGATTTGACAAATTACATTCAGATCCACACTCCCTTTTGTCTAGTCTTTTTGTCACCCCACTTCCGCTGACTCCATGCCCATCTGTCCAAACCCCTGATTCCCACGGATTGAGGGGGTCCGACTAGGCCTGGTCCATGGCAAGTCCTGAAGTTCCTCCATCTACTGGTTTACTGAGGGTGTCTGTATCTGTTGGAGTTAGCTGCTCCGTGTTGCCTCTCAGACAACATGCTCCTGTCATGCATATCCTTTTGGAACTTGGTTACTTCACTCAGGGTGATATTCTCAAGTTCTATCATTTGCAGGCAACAGATTTTAGAATAGCCCCAGTTCCAGTTGTTAGGGGCCCACATGAAAGCAGAGGTTCACATCTGCTACATATGTGCTGGAGGCCTAGGTCAAGCCCGTGTACATTCTTTGGTTGGTGGTTCAGACTTGGATAGCATCAACGGTTAGTTGCCTTTGTTAATTTTCCTGTGCAGTTCATTTTCCCTTGGGGACCTGATATCCTAGCTCCTATTCTTTCATAAGAATCCCTAAGCTCCATCCACTGTTTGGCTGCATCCTTATCTGTATGTGATGCTAGGTGGAGATTCTCATGCTCCTGTCTGTATTGCTCAGGAGTCTGATGAAAGTGAAAGAGAGGGAGCAGGAGAACGGGGTTCCCTTGGGATAGCTTGATCTATGTTTTATATAGTATATTACTTAGATCAGGGTAAATGTAGTCCTTTTTCCATATATAATTTATATATTTTATATAACATATAAAATTTCATAATCATTACTTTTAGTAACAATATGTGGGATAGTCATACAAATCCTCTAAACATTTTAAATTATTAATACTTTATTGAAACTGAGCCACCCTACTATGAAATATCTCATCACACCTTCTTGATTTAACTCAATAGCCATAGCCCAACATTTACCCATCCTTTTCCTACTCTCACAAAGCTCCTAATAACTACCATTCTTAGAAACAACTTTATACTGGTATCTATTCATTATATAGCTTTAGCACATGATGTCATTTGAACATTAAATCAGTGTCATTAATCTGTACCACATTAATGAAATGTCAAGGAATAAACAAAGTGTCAAAGGGTACTAACTACTCCAGTGTCATGCAATTTTATTAGAAAAATGATGGATCAATTTATCCAGCTTAATAAGAACACCAGGAAATTAACTCAGAAAATGATTGTAAAACATGTTTTATTTTGTATATAGTAACAAAGAATATTTTTAATATACCACAATGAGTTTGTCTATATCATTTCTCAAATATAGTAACAATCTAGAAGAACATTAAAAAGTAAGATATTATCTGCATTTACCTAAAACTCTTGCAATTAATAGTTGGAGATGCTAAAATGTTTGATCAGTGAATAATAAAAATATAATAATGGTTGAAAATCAACATTTTTTTCAGTATTGCTAGCTTTTCCTGAACAATTTGACAGAAGACAATTTTTTTTATAACACAATGATGGAATTTATTACCATCAGCCAAGCATCTAACTGATAAGTGCTTAAAAATAGTAGACTTGGGGAAGTTAAGAATTAAAACTATCCTCACTCTTATCTGTGGAGCTGTGTGCTATGGTGAAAACATAAAATTATAAAATGAAACAGAACTAAAGCTGGAAAGAAGCAATTTGCATTAATCAGTTTCACAGATTCAGTGACTTTGTCCATAACTAGAAAACCCAAATAAATTTAGTGACTAGTTCTCCATCTACTAAAGGAAAAGAAACTATTAGAACAACAATTAATGGTGTTTGGGGCAAAAGATGCCTTTGCATTTTCTACTATAACATAGATCATTTGACTCATTATATAATGAGAAACACACTTGGACTATAAATAAGACATGAGAATTCATCTTTTAAGGCTAATCAAAACAATTATCTCATTGAAGAGGAGCACTATTTGCATGTTTCTGATGTCCCTGCAGACATTTGTGTGATATCACACAACTGATTTGCTATAATATACATTTATAGTACCTTCTGATTTTTGACATTTTTTCATACCTATTATTCTCCTATGACTGTACTTTTCTCAACTGGTACTGAAAGACCATCATGGTTCACAATTTCCTTTTTCTTTTTTATACATTCTGATTTCATTAGTTCCACAGTATTGTATAGTTTAGTATAGTATAGTATAGAATAATATAGTACAGTACAGCATAGCATAACATAGTATAATATAGCTCAGTATAGTGCACACACAAAAAGAAAGAGACAGAGACAGAGACTGAAACTGAGACAGAAATCCCCATCACTTAAGGACACCAAATTATGGACGTGTGAGATACATTGCATTGCCATCATTTCCTCAAGTGAAAATGACAATCAAATTAAATTACTCTGTACAGCTTTCCTTTCTTACTTTTCATTTTTTTCCTCAAGTAATAACCTAGAAGAGTATATCATAGAATTCATTTCACATCAGCTAATAAGGCTTCCTCTCCTCTGTGCAATAGCTTATTTTTCTTGAGAAAAATGTGATATAATTTCTTTCATGTTTGAGATATGAGTATTCACTATGGTTATGATGTTATAATTTTTATTATGTTAAAAAGATACCTTTGTAGTTAAAGATTTGCATGTGACATTTTAAGTTTTAGGTAGCAATTTGTTTATTGGATATTTTCTTTATTTACTGTTCAAATATTATCCCCTTTCCTGGTACCCTCTCCCCACCCTGCAGAAACCTTCTATCCCACTCTCTCTCCCCCTGCTTCTATGAGCGTGTTTTCCTATCCACCCACTCCTGCCTCTCCGCCCTTGAATTACCCTACACTGGGGCATCAAGCCTTCACAAGACCAATGGCCTCTTCTCCCATTGATGCCCAACAAGACAAGGCCATCCTCTTCTACTTATGCAACTGGAGCCATGGGTATTCCTTGGTTGGTGGTTTAGTCCCTGGGAGCTCAGGGGTGTCTGGTTGGTTGATGCTGTTGTTCTTCCTATGGAGTTGCAAACACTTTCAGCTCCTTGTGTCCTTTCTCTAACTCCTCTATTGGGGACCCTGTGTTCAGGTCAATCGTTGGCTGCAAGCATCTGATTCTGTATTTGTCAGGCCCTGGCAGAGGCTCTCAGGAGACAGCTTATCAGGCTCCTGTCAGGAAGAACTTCTTGGCATCCACAATAGTGTCTTGGGTTTTGGTAACTGTGTGTAGGTGGGACAGTCTCTGGATAGCCTTTCCTTCAGTCTCTGCTCCACACGTTGCCTCCATATTTGCTCCTGTGAGTATTTTCTTGTCCCTTTGAAGAATTGAAGCATCCACACTTTGGTCTTCCTTCTTCTTGAGCTTTATGTGGTCTGTGATTTTATCTTGGGTGTTACGAGCTTTTGGGCTAATATCTACTTGTCAGTGAGTGTATACCATGTGTGTTCTTTTGAGATTGGGTTATCTCACTCAGGATGATATTTTCTAGTTCCATCCATTTGCCTAAAAATTTTATGAATTCATTGTTTTTAATATCTGAGTAGTACTCCATTGTGTAAATGTACCACATTTTCTCTATCCATTCCTCTGACGAAGGACATCTGAGTTCTTTCAGCTTCTGGGTTACAATTTTTAATTTATATATATATTTAAATTTTTATTGATTATTTTATTTATTTACATTTCAAATGTTATTCCCCTTCCTGGTTTCCCCTGCAAACCCCTATCTCACCCACCCTGCTTCTATGAAGTTCTAGTCACCCACTCATCTATCCATTCCCACCTCCCTGCTCTAGCTTTCCCCTACACTGGGGCATCAAGCCTTTACAAAACCAAGGGCCTCCCCTCTCATTGATTCCAGATTAGGCAATCCTCTGCTACATATGCAGCTGGAGCCACGGGCCCCTACATCTGTATTCTTTGGTTGGTGGTTTAAGCACAGAACCAGCAATCATCAAAGAATGAAAGTCTTAAATCCCCAAAACCCAAACCAATAATTTGCGTGTTTAGGTATTGTCTTTTTTCTTTCAATTTTGATAATATGAGACAAGTTGATCTTATCCTTAAGACAAGTATATTTCATGTTGATATTTATCTCATTATTTTTTCACACTCATTATGCATTATATATCATTCCCTCTTCCCCGCACAAAATAAAAATCCCAGAAAATATTCAATCTCTTCACTTCCATTTCTTTCTTCTGATCAACATTTAAGCATCCATGGGTCTTCTTCCATTTTGAGAAATGAAATGTAAAAATTATTTTCTTGACTCTGATGTTTTCTGGATTGTTCTCTGGTCTCTCTCGGCTTTTTTCTTTTTTTGCCTACTAAACAAATTCAGAAAAGACAGACAGTAATGTAGATGACATGTAGAGTTTATTAAAGGTTATTATTAAAAGGTCACACCTTAAGTATTGCTTGCTAAAAAAAAGTTCATATCTTCTAACTGATAAAATATACTTTAAAGGATTCTCCCATCCCAATAAATTAGTAGGTATTTGAATAGAAAATAATAGCTTGATGAAATGAAGTAATAAGCTGTCGTCAAAAGTGAGAGAATGAGTATGTCTTTATTATAAACTTTAATTTGTTTTAAGAGAAATTTTCTAAGTGTAAAGACAGGTTATAATGCATTATTGACATTTATAAATATGTAATATAAAGATGATTTCATATGTAGAAAGGTATACATTAAATTGTTACTAATTCCTTGTTTGTGAGTTATTCAAATTTTATAATTTGTGACATTTTAATTTTTTAAATGTGACAAGAAGAAACTATCAATGAAATGCATGATAGTGGAAGCTTCTCTTTCTTCTGCACATGTATGTCAGGGCTCTCAGGAGAAAGAGAACTGATACAATGAATGTATATTTTAAAGAGGATTTATTAGATATAATGTTATCAGGCCATCTGAATATCCTAGCCATGTCCCTCAGAGTACTGAGGACATTCTGTGAGCCAGTTAACCCTTGCGGACCAACATGGATATCCTGCCTTATCTGTGTATCAAATCTTTTATTAACATTGAACAAATAAATTCTAAAAAAATAAATACAAAAATTCTGACTAGCTGACTAATCAATGAGATTTATATTAGGTTGTTTCAAATAACATCATGGAAATCTTTGTTTTGTTTTTTCCTTTATCATTTTATCATAAAATCAATAATGACAGACACTGTCTCCTGAACCGACAGGTTCATGACTATGCTCTACTTTCTGTTCTATTAGATTCATTCTATCTTGTTTTAAGTGAGGTGCTTGATCTATTTGGACTTGAGTTTTGCACAGGGTGATAAGTATGGAACTATTTGCATTCTTCAACACTCAGGCATTCAGTTAGCTCAGCACCATTTGCTGAAGATGTTCTTTATTTTCCTTTGCATGGTTTTGCCTTCTTTGTCAAAAATCAAGTATCCTTAGGTGTGTGAGTTTATTTCTGGATCTTTGATTTAATTCCATTGATCAAACTGTCTGGAGAGAAAGCCACAATACAAGATTATAAGGGTTGCTTTTCTTTTCTTTTTATAAGGTTTATTTATTTATATGAGTACACTGTCATTGTCTTCAGACACACCAGAAGAGGGCATCAAATCCCATTACAGATGGTTGTGAACCACTATGTGGTTGCTGGGAATTGAACTCAGGACCTCTAGAAGAACAGTCAGTGCTCTTAACCACGGAACCATCTCTCCAGCCCAAGAATCGCTTTCCTTAGTGAAGAGTACTCAAAACCTAGAGGAGAGTTTACACATAGAACTGACGAATACTTTTGACTGGAAGACTGAATGAACTCAGTATAATTTGAAGTAAATCAATTCTTTTATTCTTCAATGATTTTACATTAATTAAAATAACATACAATATTTATTAGAAGAATGTTATGAGAAAGAGACTACATTAGATAATATAGATATTCTATTTATTGTTAATAAATATAAACCAGATATACTATGCTTAATGGATGTAAGGTGGTTGTTTCAAGGATCATATTATAATGTGATGGATATTTATGTTGTGTTACATTTTGTTCTTATTAGTACTGTGATAAATAGCTTGTTCCTACACTTATTTGTGTGATTAACAAAGGACATGTTGGCTGAGTTTTTCAATGTATGCAGCCACCTTTGAGATGTTTGTACTTTTTAAAGAAAGGTCTCACCCATTCATATGTAAATAGCTGTAATAGCTCATTGGTTTGCATTTTGAGCTATTAGCAATAATACTGTCTATGTACACTTCTTTTCTTTGGTGTCCTATCATGAATATATTTTACACTTCACTCTTGGTTCAGTCTTGGAGGTCATTTCTGTGGCAAAATTATATGTCTGGTTAAAAGTCTAGAATACCACCAGTGTCTCAGAATGGGCATGCAAATTTAAAACTTCACTTACATGTTGCCAGAGTTCGAGTGAGGTCTAATTTGAAACATGGATTTTCTAATTTTTTTTTTGCAAGGATATATCAGTTTATAACTTTTCAGGTTTTTTATTAATAGTGACTTTCATTTTTATAGATTTGATCATTTGAGAAATAAGTAAGTTTTAAATTTTGATGTATTTAAACATACTTACTTATGATTCTTTGGATTACAAACCTATTTGAATACACTCACACTTGAAAATTAACATTTTAAAATTTTTCATTGAATTATCTAGCATCCCTGTGATTTAATATTTTATTTTAAAATATTTAAATGCTTGTAATTCATTCTCATGGAACTTTGCAGATAGGGATCAGATAGTCAGAAACTCAAGCACATCTTATTAGGGCATCTAACTTCAGTTATGTGCTATATTGTTTTATTTCACCCACTGGTGAGATTTGACTTGCTTATGTTGATTCTTTTTTCTGTATACTATAAAACATTTGCAGAAAGCTCTTATATCACATATCTTTGTATTTAATATGTGAAGGTAGTTTTCTGGTTAAGTTTGCCATGGTAATTTCAATATTAGTTTCAAGATTTGATCTTTGCTAAAACACATTTTTTCTCAGAGTGTTTTTTCTTTCTGAGCACTTCTGAAAGAAAATGGCATATCTATTAGAGAATTGAATGAGAAAAAAAAATGAGCTCACAAGTGACAGTGTCTACTCCTCAACATAAGGACCACAAAAGGAAGGATAAGGATGTCTTCTCTCTCAGTTCTTAAATTGAAGCCTTGGTTCTAAGGTTTGGACTCTTACTGTGACCTAGACCATTGGCTTCACCGATCTTCAGCTTTCCTGAAGTAGACTCAGGTTGCTTTGCCAGCTCTTGCCCTGACTTATGTAAGACAGCATCTGCAGCTCCTTAACTTTCATACCTCTTGGTCCAATGTATTGTAGTAAATCTACTACCACACACATTTTGCATTATACTGGTTTTGTTTACTTAGAAAACCATCATACACACACACACACACACACACACACACACACACACACACACATACACACACACACACACAAACACACACATACACATACACATACACATACACACACTGTTGTGTTTTGAATATGCTTGGCCTAGGGATTGGAACTTTTAGGAGGTGTGGCCTTTTGGATTGGGTGTGGCCTTGTTGAAGAAAGTATGTCACTGTGGAGGGATGGGCTTTGAGACATTCTGCCTTGCTTCCTGGAAGTCAGTCTTCTGTTTGCTTTTGAAACAAAATGTAGAATGGTCAGCTCCTTCTCCAACGCAATGCCTGCCTGGAGACTGACATGCTTCCTGCCTTGATGATAATAGACTAAATGTCTGAACCTGTAAGCAGGTCCCAAAGAAATGTCGTTCTTTACAGGAGTTGCCTTCCCCATCCTGTCTATTCACAGCAAAGGAAATGCAAACTAAGACAGTGATGGTTTTACCCTTTTTTATCATTATATGTAAGAAGAAACAAAGCTCAGAGTGGAGAAAGACAGCAGAGCAGGCACCAGCAGAGTTGGTCTGAAAAAAATATATATTATTAGATATTTTCTTCGTTTATATTTCAAATGCTACCCCCCACCACCACCTTGCTCCCCAACCACCCACTTCAACATCCTTAATCATCAGGGAAATGCAAATCAAAACAACACTGAGATTTCACCTCAAACCAGTCAGAATGGTTGATATCAAAAACTCAGGTGACAGCAGATGCTGGCGTGGATGTGGAGAAAGAGGAACACTCCTTCATTGTTGGTGGGATTGCAAGCTGGTACAACCACTCTGGAAATCAGTCTGGCGGTTCCTCAGAAAACTGGACATAGTACTACCAAAAAAATCCAGCAATACCTCTACTGGGCATATACCCAAAAAATGTTCCAACTGGTAATAAGGACACATACTCCACTATGTTCATAGCAGCCTTATTTATAATAGCCAGAAGCTGGAAAGAACCCAGATGTCCCTCAACAGAGGAATGGATACAGAAAATGTGGTACATTTACACAATAGAATACTGCTCAGCTATTAAAAACAATGAATTTATGAAATTCTTGGGCAAATGCATGTATTTGGAGAATATCATCCTTAGTGCGGTAACCCATATGCCTGATATAAACATAGTGGAGCATGTATTCTTACTACCAGTTGGAACATCTTTTGGGTATATGCCCAGTAGAGGTATTGCTGAATCTTCCAATAGTACTATATCCAATTTTCTTAGGAACCTCCAGACTGATTTCCAGAGTGGTTGTACCAGCTTGCAATCCCACCAATAATGGAGGAGTGTTCCTCTTTCTCCACCTCCTCGACAGCATCTACTGTCATCTGAATTTTTGATTTTAGCCATTCTGACTGGAGTGAGGTTGAATCTCAACGTTGTTTTGATATGCATTTCCCTGATGATAAAGGAAGTTGAACATTTTTTCAGGTGCTTCTCAGCCATTCAGTATTCCTCACTTGAGAATTCTTTGTTTAGCTCTGTACCCCATTTTAAAGAGGTTATTTGAATTTCTGGAGTCCAGCTTCTTGGTAAAAATCCTTTCCAAATCTGTTGGTGGCCTTTTTGTCTTATTGACAGTATCTTTTGCCTTACAGAAGCTTTGCAATTTCATGAGGTACCATTTGTCAATTCTTGATCTTACAGCACAAGCCATTGCTGTTCTGTTTAGGAATTTTCCCCCAGTGCTCATATCTTCGAGGATTTTTCCCACTTTCTCCTCTATAAATTTCAGTGTCTCTAGTTTTATGTGGAGGTCCTTGATCCACTTAGACTTGAGCTTAAAACAAGGAGATAAAAATGAATCAATTCACATTCTTCTCCATGCTAACTGCCAGTTGAGCCAGCACCATTTGTTGAAAATGCTGTCTTTTTTCCACTGAATGGTTTTAGCTCCTTTGTCAAAAATCAAGTGACCATAGGTGTGTGGATTCAGTTTAAGGTCTTCAATTCTATTCCATTGATCTACCTGTCTGTCACTGTACCAGTACCATGCAGGTTTTTTTTTGTTGTTGTTGTTTCTTTTGTTTTGATTTGTTTTGTTTTGTTTTTCAAACAGGGTTTCTCTGTGTAGCCCTGCTGTCCTGGAACTCACTCTGTAGACCAGGCTGGCCTCAAACTCAGAATTCAGCCTGCCTCTGCCTCCTAAGTGCTGGGATTAAAGGAGTATGCCACCTGGCTACCATGCAGTTTTTTAATCACAATTTCTCTGTAGTACAGCTTGAGGTCAGGCATGGTGATTCTACCAGAGGTTCTTTGATTGTTGAGAATAGTTTTTACTACCCTAGGTTTTATGTTATTCCAGATGAATTTGCAAACTGCCCTTTTTAACTCAGTGAAGAATTGAGTTGGAATTTTGATGGGGATTAGCTCAAAGCACACATTGTACCTCACACAATAATAGTGGGAGGCTAAATACTGTCTTTTTTTTCTTTTTTTCCTCTTTATTAGATATTTTCTTCATTTACATTTCACCTGTTATCCAGAAATTTTCCCTTACCCTCCCGCATCCCCACCCTGCTCCCATACCCACCCCCTCCCACATAATGGCCCTGGCATTCCCCTGTACTGGGGCATATAGAGTCTGTATGACCAAGGGGCCTCTCCTCCCAATGATAGCCAACTAGGCCATCTTCTTCCATATATGCAGCTAGAGACATGAGCGCAGGGGGAACTAGTTAGTTCATGTTATTCTTCCACCTAGATACTGTCTTAAAGCTTCATACAAAATAGGCTTTTCCATAAGTGGCCTTTAAGAAAACATTGAAGATAATTCATGTTTTAAATAATGCTGACAGGGTGAAGAAAGCCCGTTGTAAAAATGAATCGCGTTTTAAGTGAATCAGTTAAAGTGTTTGTGCTCCGGTAGCAAACTAATACTAGATAATAAAGAAATGGGGTGAATTAATTTTTTGTTAAATCATTTTGTGAATGCCCCTTCCTCCCAGAAGAAGCTGATGGGATATTTGGCATAAGGCATTTGGTGGTTTTGTTTTGTTGGGAGGGATTGTCTGAAAACACCTGACTCTTTTTGCCTATGTCTGACTAGGGATCAATTGTTGGTGTGCATGGCCTGGGGCACTCACTCCCATGTTCTACAAAATACTCTATTAGCAAGAATGACCAATATTCTGATAATTGGCACTGGTGACAAAATTCTTTTAAGATTTGGCAAAATAAGGTTTTACTTTTCCCATTAATTATATCTTTACTCTTTAGAGGCATTATACTTCTAAATATTGGTCAGTTCCTGACATAAAACGTGAGGGCCACAGTTGTGCTCTAGTGTTCAAGATAGCTTCCTAATTTTTCATTTAGGAAAAGTCAAATCCAAAATGTTCGAGAAACAAAGTGGAATATTAAATGTTTGCTTTATAGAGTATATTCTATGGCTGTTGTAATCTTTTCTTTGGTGCTGAATATGTCCTTGTAGGCTCTGTTTTAAGAAAACCATGTGGGAAATGATTTAACTTTTTCTATTGCTCTTCCTGTGGACAATAAAAGTGTTTTTAATCCCAGCACTTGGGAGGCAGAGGCAGGCGGATTTCTGAGTTCGAGGCCAGCCTGGTGTACAAAGTGAGTTCCAGGACAGCCAGGGCTATCAGAGAAACCCTGTCTTGAAAAACCAAAAAAAAAAAAAAGTGTTTTTTTTCTGTTTTTTTATAAAGAAAAAGGCAGTGATGGTTTTCATCACTGTAGATTCATGAATCATTTCGGTGTAATTAGGTATTTAAGTTTGATTTCTAGCTTTACATTTCCATGTGAATTGCAGCATGAGATATTCTCAAAAGAAACTTCTCTATTCCCTCCCTAAAACATACCAGACATCCAGATGCTGTCTCAAAAAAAAAAAAAAAAAACCTATATTTTTCAGTAGCATATTACATTTCTCATCTCTTGCTACTGCCTGTCTAAACTATCATTTTTGTAATTATGAAATATGCAAGTTTAAATATTAGTTTTCTTGCATTTAGACACCATACTCTTAATAAAAGAATATAATATTAACCTAATATTTATCTTAAAAATAAAAATAAAATATTTTAATTTCATTTATTTATTATAGTATATACCGGAAGTATTATATTTGAGGTAACTGTTTAACACATAGTAGAACTAAATACATACTGTAAAGTGAGTAGATAAGCTAGCATACACTGGAAAATATGTTCATGATCCTTATCTACAAAGTCAATATTCTACTTTATAAATATTCATGTGTTTGGTGTTTATATGGTCTTGAATTTTGGAGATATTAAAAGGAGTAGTGCCAAACACATAGATGGAGCCAAAATTGCAATTAGGATTTTTTGGAACAGAGTCAACCTTTTATACATACTCCTAGAAAAGAATAGCTAGCTAGCAAGTGAGAATAAAAAAAAAAAATCAACGTTATAAAAAAATCTTATTCATGGTCACTTTACCAGAGCTCCTTTGACATTCACTCCTCTGAATAACTTGTCAAGTACAAAGTATTATGTTTAGATAAGATGTTTTATTTATAGGAGAGTTTATCAGTTTCCTCTCCTCTCCCCGGGGTGGATCATGTCTTTCTTTTTCTTTCTCACCTTCTCTGCCTTTTCTAGTAAAATTATTCATTTTGAAATAGACAAGTATATATTCTTGCATCGGTTGTGCCATCACAAAGCTGCAGAGATTTGTGATCGTAAGAAATGACAATTATCTTTAAGAATGTATTTAGGATAGTCTGATGCTCTCTGAACTTTCAAAATGCTTGACATGTTATAAACCAGAGTAAATGACTTTGTGCTAATTTATCATGTACTAAAATTTTTATGCATGTGGTGTGTGTGTGTGTGTGTGTGTGTGTTGTGTGCATGTGTGTGTGTGTGTGTGTGTGTGTGTGTGTGTGTGTTCACCCTAGTGAATGTTGTGTACATTTATGGGAACACACATGAACAACAAATGTTACTATTGGCTGCCTGTTATTCGTCAGAGACGGTCATTCCCTTGTTTTGTTGAAACCGATTCTGTTCTTGAACTAGAGATTTCTGAGCAGTCTAGGTTGGATGTTCGTGGAGTTACAAGTTGTTGCCTATTTTACTTCTCTGAAAATTTGTTCACAATTAACCATGATGCCTGGGGTTTTATGTAACTATTCTTGTGGTCAAATTAAGATATTTGTACTTAATCTACAGGCACTTTACTGACTAAGTCATAAGCCCTTAAAATACTTTCAATAGCAGTATAATTTTTCACTTTTCTCCTGGGTTCTATGAGAAAACAGTATTAGTAATTACTAACATCTCTCAGCACTTATTTCTACAGTACTATAGAAAAATAAATATTCCTCCATTCAGTTCTGGAGTCAAAAATTCCTAAACCAAGGTGTAAGCAGAACCATGAGCTCTCAAAATGTTATCAGAGCTAATTCTGTGCACTTTTATCATTTTTCATTCTACTCTTACCCCTCTGGATATAAAATGTTGTATGCTTATTTCCACATACAGATCCTTGCCATTTAGTTTATGAAGGACCTAAATAGTTTAGGGAAAAAAATCTCATTGTGTTTCCAAGCATTTTATGATAAGGTAACAGTCATAAGTTTTAGGGACTTGGATTAGGTCATGTGTTTCCTCAGTCATTGTTCTATTCATAATAAGCAAATTTTGTTACTAATTTCATTTATAAAAGACAAATGTCTGTTAAAAAATAAAACAAAATATAAAACTTCATAGAAATATGGCAGCTGAAGAATTAAAGCTGATATTTGAATTTAACAACTGACTAATCAGTCTAAACACTTTAAACAAGTAAAACAATTTACTTTGAACAATTGTCTGAAGTAATTCTTCAACATCCATCACTATGACTATAAAGATTCCAAACTGAAGTAGAGACAGTCCTCAAACTGTATAATACAGCATATACTAACCATAATGTGGTCTGCTTATATAACACATTCCCACTTTGCCGCTATGGTCAAGACTGACACATGGCAATAAATCACCACAGAAACCCATCTTTGTTTCTATCAACTATATTTTCTTCTTTCCTTTCATCCTTGTATGCTCCATAATCCATCTTCAGATAAATCTACTATCTCTTCTCAAAATTCTGATAACTTCACATGAATAGTCTGTAGAGAGTAGCCTGGCTTTGTCCCCACAAATTACTTATTCAATTTGGTTGAAACACGTGCATTAGTCATATTCTATTTCTCTGATGATACTGGGAAACATTTTTTCAGTGGATATGACTCATTGTTTTTCAAAATTTATTATTTTAATATTGTTTGGCTAGGGATTTGCTTTCTGATACCGAGCTTTGTTGTATAACCCCAGTCGGCTTATCACTCACTGTGGAGTTAAGGTTTCTTGCATCAGCCACCGCAGCAAAAGAAGATATCAGAGTATACTAACATGCCTAGCTCTCAAATATTTTATTATAATAAAATACATGATATGTAATAATTCCAATGTTATGCTTTTCCAGATATAGAACTCAATGGTATTTGATATACTCATGAAGATATACAAAGGCATTTAAGAACTATCTTCATTATAAAGAATGAATAATATCATTTGTATACAAATTCAGCTTGCATGCTATGTAACTATAGTTTCTAAAACTGATTTTCTGATGATATTTCTATAATTATGTTGTTATGAACACATGTGTAAATATGTATCCAAAATTAATTTATGTAATTATTAATTAAAAATAATAATTATAAGAACAGTTGGACTTCTGAGCAATGTGCTAATTGTAGTTTCAGTTGATTGAGGAGCAACCAGTTTTCACAGGTACAAAGTCATTTTTCAAACTCATCTAATGATGAGAAAGTTTCTAAAGTCCTCATTATTTCAAAAATACTTATAAATTTCTAGAGTGAACAATTTAATGCATGGTGTGGAGTTTCACAGTACTTTTGATTTTCATCTTGCTAATAATGTGTATGTTTCAGTGTGTTTATTTTGTTTTTGTATATGGACAATTGTTATACCTACTTTGAAACCAGTCTACTGAAGTCCTTTGCTCATTTTAGGTTGTGTGGTTAGGTTTGAGGCTATGAAGTTTCAGAAATTCTGTATGTTTATATCTGAAAATCCTTTATGTAGTACTATGCAAATACTTTCTGTGTATTAAANCCATCAGTGGGAAGAGAGGCCCCTTGGTTATGCAGACTTTATATGCCCCAATACAGGGGAACGCCGGGGCCAAGGGGTGGGAGCGGGTGGGTAGGGGAGCAGGGCCGGGAGGGGGGAGGATATAGGGAACTTTCTGGATAACACTTGAAATGTAAATGAAGAAAATATCTAATAAAAGTTGAAAAAAAAAAAAAAGAACTGTCGGATTCTATTTTCCTCTATGATTTGCCAATAGAGCCACAATATTTCACCACTTTTATTTTTATTTTTTCCTTTTATTCTTATCTTATTGAAAGGATATTCTTCTCTCCTACAATACATCCTAAACACTTTTTCCCTTCTATCCACTCCTTCAAACTCCCGAATTCTACTCTTCCCAATTTACCTCCACTTCATTTTCTCCTCAGGAAAGAGAATACCTTCAAAGAAGGATAGCCAGACAAGCCAAAAGAGATAAAATTAAACAGGGCAAAGGCCCTCATATCAAGTCTATGTGAAGTAACCCAACAGGAGGAAATGTGTCCCATAAGCAAGCAAAAGTCAGAGATATACCCACTTTTATTGTTCGGAGTTCCAGAAAATGTCAAACTAAAAGCCCTAACAGGTATGTAAAGGACCTGCCACATATTTGCAACTTCAGTCTCTGAGAACTCATGTGAGCCCTGTTTTGTTGATTTAGTGGGCTGTGTTCTCCTAGTTTCGTCCATGTAGATGTTTTATTGTTTTATTTTTACATATGACTTTGTGTAACTATCACTTTTATAATTAATTTGTTTTAGAGTTATGGTAGATTTACTAACGTTTATACAGACACACATACAGTGTGTGTGTGTGTTTGTGTGCATGCGCGCGCGCGCGCGCGCGCGCGCGCGCGTGTGTGTGTGTGTGTGTGTGTGTGTGTGTGTGTGTGTGTGTGTGTGTGTGTAGATGAAAATTCAGGAGGATGAGAGATTGAGAGAGAATTTTTTCAAATGGAAAGATTTTAGGTGTTGAATCTTTACACAGCCTCTTTGTCCATTATTTCACTCCCATACATTTCTGTGACTTCCAAAATGCACACTTGTTTTCTTTAGTGCTGTCATGGATCTATTAAATTAGTTTGTTCATTCATTTTGGGCCTAGGCTGACCTCAATTTATAAATCCCCATGCTTCAGCCTTCTCAGTATTGGGATTTCAGGCATAAACTATCTGTCATACTTGGTTTTGACCAGTTTTTTTTGTATATCTGTCACAATCTTTTATTTCTTATATTTTCTTCATTATTTTTTAAAGTCTCCCTCTGTCTGCTCACATCTACCTTTAATTCTTACCAGTAATATTTACATTTCAGTTACTTTATTTGTTAGCTTTAGAGGTTTTTCTTTTACTTTAGCTTTGTACAAATGATATTTTTAATCTTTTTTCTTTCTATTGGCTTTCTTCCCATATTTACTTAACATTTGGAATGTCTTTAAGACAATGGTCTGAAGATTGAGTAACAGATCTGTTAGAGTTAGTTTTAACAAATAGCTAAGTGCTTGCTGAATTATTTGTTCTTTGAATTAATCACACTTTCAAGTTTGGAGTATGTTCTGTGAATTTTTTTTTTTTTTTTGAAAAGTGGAAATTTGTATGTCTAATGTAGAACTGGAAATGACCTTGCCCATTCTCTTTGATCTGTGTTCATTTTTTTATTATGTATCATTTTCATATTATAAATTGTGTAGGTTACCAGTGCTCATATTACCCTGAGACCTATTCTGAATATGTATCTATTCAAGGGCCTGTGTGATCACTTTGTGATTTTCAATATGGGTATACAATTTAGGTTGAATATTGTAGTCTTTTTAGTCTGGATCTCAGAATGAAAACTAGAAAGTAAAGTGCAGGTATGGCATGGTGTTGGCCTTTCCTATATTCTGGAAAAAAGCATCAGCAGATACAAAAAGACTTAAATCAAGAAAATTCATCCTGAATGAGGTAGCCCAATCAAAAAAGAACTCACATGATATGCACTCACTGAAAAGTGGATATTAGCCCAGAAAGTTAGAATACTCAAGATACAATGTACAAAACACATGCAACTCAAGAAGGAAGACCAAAGTGTGGATACTTCGTTCCTCCTTAGAATGGGGAATAAAATACCCATGGAAGGAGTTACACAGACAAAGTTTGGAGCTGAGACAGAAAAAAGACTGCCTCACCAGGGTATCCATACCATAATCAGCCACCAAAATGTAGAAACTATTGCATATGCCAGCAAGATTTTTCCGAAAGGTCCCTGATATACCTGTCTCTTGTGAGGCTATGGCAGTGCCTGGCAAATATAGAAGTGGATGCTCACAGTCATCTATTGGATGGAACACAGGATCCCAGAGGAGGAGCTAGAGAAAATACCCAAGGATCTGAACGGGTCTGTAACCATATTGGAGGAACATCAATATGAACTAACCAGTACCCCCTGAGATCATGTCTCTAGCTGCATATGTAGCAGAAGATGGCCTATTTGGCCATTACTGGGAGGAGTGGCCTTTGGTCTCACAAAGATTATATGCCCCAGTACAGTGGAATGCCAGGGCCAGGAAGCAGGAGAGGGTGGGTTGGGGAGCAAGGCGAGGGGAGTTTCAGGATATCATTTGAAATGTAAATAAAGAAAATATCTAATAAAAAATTGTTTAATAAAAAAAGAGGGAAATTTCTACAGGACTTCTGTAGCATTTGTACTTCCTCTTTTGGCTTTCTGCGATAGGATACAGCTACCAGAAGAGCCCAGAGTTCTGATATAAAAATATATTTATATATTCTGACTCCTGAAAACTGTATGCAAGCTATTCTAGGTACAAGTGTACATCTGGATGACACAGTACCAAAGAGGATCGTGGATAGCAACCTCTATTCAGACTACAAATGCTTCAGGGTTACCTTGACTTTCCTTATAAGGCTTCTCCCAGAAGCTACATTTTGACAAATTCCAGAATTCCTAAAAAATCACATCAAACTGACCCTGACAGGGTAACTGAAGTCTAGGTTAGGGCTATTCTGGGAGCCTCTTACTCAGTTATCTTTTCCCCAGAATTTAATGAATATATTTTTTAAAAGCTGTCTAAATTGTCCTCAGCTACAAAGAGGTTAGAGAATTGTCGTCCCTTGTAACATTGTTTCATTTAAGGCTGACCATTAACATAGCATAGGTGACTTAGAATCAATGTGAGAGTACCGGACTTAGTTATTAACACATGTCTTAGTTCCCTAGGCTTAAGATTTCTACCTTTATATATAATCATATGGAATAAATGAGAAAAATAATGTAGATATGATAAATAATGTAGATATGATAATTCTTGTCATTTTAAAATTTTACTCTGTGCTTAGAAATATTGTTTAGACATTTTTTTCCTGTATTACTTTTTTGCCTTGTCAGATTACATGTGGTTAACAATAGTTGCTTCTTCTCGTGAATCCATACTTGAAAATATGGTACAGGTCAACTTAAATAAAACAAAACATTTTCTTCCTATTGTCTCCACAGACACACATTCAGCAAGGTAGACTGCTTTTTAAAATGGAATTTTAAAACAAGATCAACACAGGAAGAATAAAAGGAATTTTAGAACCATAGACCGTCATTCACAACAGCTAAAGATATAGTGAAAATTGGATCGAAGGGCACCTCTGTGTGAAACCTGGTTTTGAGGCCAGTTGGGGACGTTTGTTTCTGAATACTCAGAATACCAAAGATACAATTTTCAGACTACATGAAGCTCAATACAACAGAAGAACAAAGTATGGATACTTCTGTTCTTATTACAAGGGGTAACAAAATATTCATAGAAGGAAATACTGAGACAAAGTGTAGAACAGAGACTGAAGGAAAGGCCATCCAGAGACTGCCCCACCTGGGCATCCATCCCATATACAGTCAACAAATCCAGACCCTATTGTGGATGCCAAGAAGTGCTTGCTTGACAGGAACCTGATATAACAGTCTCCTGAGAGGCTCTGCTGGAATTCATAGGTGGATGCTTGCATCTTACCATTGTACTGAGCACAGAGTTCCCAATGGAGGAGTTAGAGAAAGGACTGAAGGAGCTGAAGGGGTTTGCAACCCCATAGAAGGAACAACAATATCAACCAACCAGCTCCCCAAAGCTCCCAGGGACTTAACCACCAAACAATGAGTACACATGGAGGGACCCATGGCTTCAGCCATATATGTAGCAGAAAATGGACTTGTTGGGCACCATTGGGAAGAGAGGTCCTTGGTCCTGTGAAAGGTTGATGGCCCAGTGTAAAGAAATGCCAGGACTGGGAAGGGGAAGTGGGTGGGTGGGTGGGGGAGCACCCTCAGAGAAGCAAGGGGTAGGGGTAGGGGATAAGGGTTTTCAGAGGGGATACCAGGAAAGGGGATAATATTTGAAATATAAATAAAGAAAATATCTGATAATTTTTAAACAGTGGTATTTATACTATAGGAGCAATCCCTTTTCACACACAGTTCAGTTATTATTATATGGGGGAGCATGATGTATTTGTGTGGACAAATGTGCATTTAATGTTGTACATGTGAAAGTGAGAAGCCAACTTTGTGACGATGTTTTTTTTTCCTTTTTTTATTAGATATTTTCTTCATTTACATTTGAAATGCTATCCCCAAAGTCCCCTATACTCTCCCCCTGCCCTGCTCTCCAACACACCCACCCCTGCTTCCTGGCCCTGGCATTCCCCTATATGGGGGTATATGATCTTTGCCAGACCATGGGCCTCTCCTCCCATTGATGGCCTACTAGGCCATCCTCTGCTACATGTACAACTAGAGACACAGCTCTGGGAGGTACTGGTTTGTTCATATTGTTGTTCCTCCTATATGGTTGCACACCCCTTTAGCTCCTTGAGTACTTTCTCTACCTCCTTCATTAGGGGCCCTGTGTTCCATCCAATAGAGGACTGTAAGGATCCACTTCTGTATTTGCCAGGCACTCATGTAGAGTCTGGAGCTTGGCTTTAGGTCTCTAGACTTGTGCATCAAGGAACTTTGTATGCTAAGCCATCTTAGTGATCCTGTAGTCTTTAAAATATTAAAATACATCAATGTTCATTAAAAACTAAATTTAATATTCTTTGAAAATTTGTAACACAAGTAGATGCACACATACAAATTCCATTCAGGTACTGAAAGTACATCTCAAGTAGGATAGTGTGTGCTATCTGTTTCAGCCTTATGTGCAGTAGCTGTAAATATATGGGAAAATAATGGGGCTTAGACTCTATTTCCTTTTAGACGTTTTTCAATTGAATTTTTCTGGGTGAATTTTGCATCCAGGATCAAAGACAAATTGACAATTTGTGTGTGTTGTGTGTTAGCAAGTTATACAAATAATGAACCTACCATTTTGTAAAACTGAGTTGTGATATTGTCATAGTAAGGTATATTATATGTCAAATAACCTCCTGACATCCGAAGATAATTCTCTAGCATTAACTTATGTGTGCAATATTAGTCCTTTTGAAATCAGAATGAACTAAGCCCATAAATCTGATTTCAGAGAAATACATCAAACTTTAAAGGTGATTTTCTTTCCAGATAGTTGGCATATTTCACTATTAAGATTGTTTTGCCAGAAGTAACATTTAAAATTTAGTATTTTCATTAATTTTTAAGATTCATTACAGAAAAATAGTTTTGTGACTTTGTTTTTGCTACTTTATTATTTTTTTTTCAAGTGGATCCATAAGAGTTAAGGACATATGCGAAAAACACTTTTCAACTTATTCTCCAATTTTGCCTGGAGTCACAACCCTTTAGAACTTCAAAAAAGTTAGATCAAAATTCCATTTTCACGATTTTTTTTTCTGTTGATCCCTCAGTGCTTTCAGATAATAAGCAGAGCGGGAGCTCAGAATGTTGAAATACTGTCAAGCAGGTTTTCTCATTGAATTTCCAATCTAAGCAGAAATCTCATGGAGAAACGACTTTCACCATATCTCAAAAATACATAAGAGTTTAAGTAGATTACTAAAGTTTGTCTCATTTTTTAAAACAATCCTCAAGTCATTGCAAGTTATCTATATTTATTTTTCAAGCTTTCATTAATAAAGTATGCTTTTGTCTTTTTCTGTGGTCGTGTGTGTGTGTGTGTGTTTTCATGTCTGTGTGTGTTTGTTATGGACAGAGATCAGATATGGGTGCACTTGTATGTACTCCTACTGACTTGGGAAACTGAATTCCAACGGTATTTGTAAGTTCAAGGCTGGCCTGGTGGATTACAGGTTGCCCTGTGTGATTACAATGCTAAATGATTGTGGCCCTACCTCCTTAAAAAGAAACAAAACAAAATAACAATATTTACTTAGAATTGCTCAAACTATTAATTTTATCTTTTGTCAGAAATTAGTTTCATCTATCATAGTATGGTGGCACATGCCTTTAATCCCAACACTAAGGAAGCAGAAGCAAGCAGCTCACTGAATTCAGGCTTAGCCTGAGAGTATTTTGTAGGCAGAATGGTAGGTGTTGGAGAGACAACTCACCAGCAATTCTGATGAATGTGTTGCAGAAGCATGTCTTGTGGCAAGAATATTTGTTGCAGGTGTCTACTGAGTGCAGGGCGTTTCTGGTTAGCACTGTTTCTGGCCTTTGTGTGTTGTGCAACTCACAATGGTGTCTCTTTTTGATAAAAGTCAGAACAATAATACTATTGTTTCAGGAAGGGAGATTGGCCTTTTATATGGCCAATGCTCCTGAGAAATTCCAGCACATTATAGAATACAAATCTGGATCATATACTCATAGGATGGATTAGGGTAGATTTTGAGTGCCAGTCTACACATATAGAGTTTCCATTAAGTTGTCTAATAAGTGAATTTAAGATTTAAGTCAGTTTTATAGAAAAAAAAATCTTTCTAAATATTGTGGAAAAAAAAGAAAAAAAGAAAAAAAAACAAATACAAATATTGTCACAACAGAAAATATGAGAATAAAATAAAGAATTCCATAAAAACATATATAAAAAAGAAACTCTAAAATATTGAAGAAGAGGAAAGAAAAAAGTAAAGTGACAGATTTGACGAACATATATAGTCATCAGCTCACTGGAATTAAGAAGAGTCTGAAACATAAAGTAAAATGATGATAATGATGATGATGATGATGATGGCGATGATGGTGGTGGTGATGATGGCGATGATGGTGGTGGTGACAACATAACAAAAATGAAGTAGACTGATATTTTTGACAAGTAAATATGTCTTCATTTTTCAACAACTTTAAAATAGCAAACTAAATGGAAAATTGATCACACTGATGTCAAAAACCTTCAAGAGGTGAACAAAGTAGCAAAAAGATGTTCCAACAAACTGAGTCTGGATGTTTTTACAGCTAAATGGTTGCCACCATAAACTCAGTAAATGCATCAGATAGACATTGTCTAGGCACAACTGAGGTAATTATATTTGCAACGAAATAAAGCTGAAATTCTAAAGTGGTCGTTAAAGCACATAGAATATGACTGGACNTTTTATGGTTACCAGAAATACCAGAAAGTGTCAACCCCTAACAAGAATGCCCTTTCACAAACTATGGATTACATGCAATAAGTAGTTTAATTAAAAGCAGCTATACAACGGTACAGTAATGATGGTGCTTATGGAACAACAAGGACATTAGAAACTAAGAAAAAAGTTAGAAAGTTGTTCAAAGAAATGTGAATACACAAAGCCTCTTAAAGAAATCAAGCTTCTTTTTGCATCTTGTTATACTCTCTTTATGGGGTACTAGGTGAGCATCATAGAAGGTAGAATGTCACTTCCTCCTACATGTTACTTGGTTGTAAAATAAATTTAATTCCTAAGTCTAATGTGCTAGATGTTATCTATTTATCTTTTAATTTAATTATCAACCTATAGATATAAAATTCTATTGCAATTGGAGTGTTACAGAGAAGAAATCTGGAGAGAGTTAAGCTACATTTTGTCTTATTTATTGGAGATCTAGCTCTAAAATTCACCCAACTCACTATCAAATGTTTAAGTGAAGAATTAAAAGTTATAAGATATTTGAGTGAGATACAATGATTATAAAGAATTTAAATTTAGAAGATGGAGAAAACTGATTTAGAGGAATGCTAATACAAATAAGCTAAACTGCATTTCAAAGTAGAGAGTTAATATTTCCGGCATAAACCTGATTAACAAGGTTAAAGTAGATAAGTACATTTTATGCAAATAATGACACCGGGTTCAATAAGAGAATAATGTAAAGTGTTTTGCTTTGGGAAAGAAATGCAGAACTAGATAATTTGTCTGACAACTTTAATTTTATACTATCTTGAACTGTTTGAGATTTCAATATTTTAACAAATATTTAATGCCTGCTTTATATGTACACAAATTTTAGAAATAGACATGGTTTATTAAGAAAGTAAAGGCACTCTTCAGAAATGAGTATGGTTGCATGAGCAGGAAACTGTCTTTTTACTATATACTTTTTACATCTATATCTATCTATCCATCTATCCATCTATCTATCTATCTATCTATCTATCTATCTATCTATCTATCTATCTATCTATCTATCTATCTATCTTTTATCTGTCTATCTTATCTGTCTATCTATCTTATCTATCTATCTATCTATCTATCTATCTATCTATCTATCTATCTATCTATCTATCTCTTATCTGTCTATCTATCTTATCTGTCTATCTATCTTATCTATCTTATCTATCTATCTATCTATCTATCTATCTATCTATCTATCTATCCATCCATCCTATCATTTATCTATTTATCATCTGTCTATATAATCTACATATACTGTTTATGATTTTTTAAATTGAGAGTTTTTGAGGAATTTTTAATGTCCAACAAAATGTCCAACAAACAGGCAAACAAGCTCAAAAATCTTTCTATATGTGTGTGTGTGTGTGTGTATGTGTGTGTGTGTGTGTGTGTGTGAGAATTAGGGAAAAGATGGAAGAAACTGAGAATGAGGGTGACCCTATAGGAGGACTAGCAGTCTGAATTAACCTGGACTCCCGAGATCTCTCAGACATGGGATCAACAACCAGGCAGCATATTGTGAGCGCTATGTAGACCCAGTAATAGTGTCAGGCCTTGGGGCCTCCCCTTGAGCTCGATCTCACTTTGGGCCTGTCACTGGACCTTCATTTCCTCAGGCTCTTCTCCATTTCTATCCCTGCAGTTCTTTCAGACAGGAACAATTATGGTCAGAGTTGTGACTGTGGGATGCCAACCCCATCCCTCACTGTTGCCCTGTTTATCTGCTGGAGGTGGACTCTACAAGTTCCCTCTCCCTACTGTAGAGCACTTCATCTAAGGTCCTACCTTTGAGACCTGAGAGTCTCTCATCTCCCAGGCCTCTGGTACATTTTAGAGGGTCCCTCTCTCCCTCCTTCCTTGTGATTGCTTTCTTCTCTCTCCCAAGTGGGACTGAGGCCCTTCAGCTTGTTAACCTTTTTGAATTCTATATCTTGGGTACTCTGTATTTTTGGGGGGGTGGGGCGGATAATATCCACTTATCTCCCATATGGATAATATCCATAGTTAGTACATACTATGTATGTCTTTTTGTGTGTGTGTGGCTAAGTTACTTCACTCAGGATGATATTTTGCAGTAACAACTTATTTTTGTAAGATTAAGCCCCGAGAATTTGAACTTCTGGCAACTTCCCAAGTGAATACAATGGTGGATTTTGATTTTGGACCAACTTACAAGGGAGTAAAACATTTATCTTTAACTGCAAAAGGTCTATTATTTCTCTGTATGCCGTGTAGCACTTCATTTCAATGTAAGCCTCCTATATCAATATGGTAATCTAATCTTATATTGTTTTCCTTTTGACCATCAATAACCTCATCAATAAATTTAGAAAAAAAATTGAAGGTTTGTTTGTATTTACCAAGGTAGTGACCTCTTGATTCTTTCTGTCCTCTGGGATTGTCTTCTTTTAGCCTATCTTCCTGATCATTCTTTCAGTAGTAAGTTTTCAGCAAGGACTCCTCTTGGTGACTGCTTATCTGAACCTACCATTATATTATACCATGTTTACATAATAGTTTTGGAAGATATAAGTCTCAGGTGACCGCTTTCAAGTTTTTTTTAACTGATTACAATAGAAAGTTTCAAGTTCCAGCAGGCAGTCTTGCTTCAGCTTGTTCTTGTTCGGATCATTGTATCATCTTCTTGTTGACATCAATCACAGTTTAATCTCACGATACTGATTAAGCTTTCATTTGTCATATACAGCCAGTTCTTACTCAACAAATATTCACTCATTAACCAAATCATAGTGTCTTACACCATCTACTAGTAAACAAATCTTCTGCATTTAAATCGCAGACCCAGACTACACTGAAAATTTTTTTTCTGTTCTCTAAATTCTGTTCTGAACTCTATAAGCTTTGTCTGACTGTATATTAAATCTCCATAATTAAGGGTACTTCTTTATGTTACTGTCTTGTGTCATACAAATTGCAAGATCAGTGGTAATTTGAAAAATTATGTTATTATCATTCTCTTAGCTCTATTTCCTTAATCTCTAATTTACTTATTGCATAAATATCATACATTTATTTGTTATTCAAAATATTCCAAGAAAGTATAACCATCATAGTAGATATATTGTTGATATACAATTTTATTTTTTGTTCATGCTGCTTAATGAATTTCAAGCTACCACCACAAATTCTTGAACCATTTTTCCTTTCATATTTTAACTGGAGAGAGCTAACATGACTGATTTGTTGCATATGGCAAGGCCATCTGTGGTTGGACATTTGGTAGCCCAGATTCCCCTCCCACGAATTGCAGACATACTTCCCTATTTGTGGAAGAGCTGATGATAAGGTACCCTCAGATGGTGGCCCTGTCAGTGTTATAACTTCATAGTCACTGTCCCAAGCCAGTGTGACTGAGGCATGCCTCATTTATCAGCTAAGTTCTGAGTCTTGCTCCTTCTTCCCAATGTGCCTAAATCTCCATGTAAGTTCAGAAGTTTTGAGTAGACACTGTACCCAAGCCTCAGCTTGACTCCTTTCTTTTTCTTTCCTCCTCTGCAGGACCTTCCAGAGAAAATCTAAGTCTAATCTTCATTGCATAGATTGTTACCTGCTAAAACCTCCTCAACTGCACAAGATTAAGATTGATCCAGTGAAAATGTTTACAGAGTAAGCTGACTTTTTTTTTTTTTGCTAAAAATGTTCTTTAAAGCGCTCATTTCCTTTACATCAGCCTACTGTTAGTACACAAGAATATAAACAAAAGCATTCTATTCATCTATCAATAACTACTGAAATAAAAGTATTCCTGAATCCTCAATTTAAAGTCATTCTGAGCTCATCTCCTATGGGAAATAGCTCTATCCCACTCAAGTTTTTTTCTGAGCTTATGTAGTCAAGAGAACAAAAATTAGGCAAACTATATTAAGTCCATTTGATATATGAATATTATAAGAATGAATCTAAACAACCTGTTAATATGAGTTCATATTCAAGGATCCCCACACTGCCTTTATTAGGCATTTTCAGGGAGCTTAACACTGCAGTCTCAAGAAAGATAAAGTGAAGATATTTATAGAAATGGTCATAAAGCCGTTTTGTAAAAACTGCTCTCTTCCTCACCTGCTGACTGAAGCAATATCTGATCATCGTTGTATGGAAGAGAAATCGATCATGCCCTCTTTTGCTAGGACACAAATAAAAACAAATACAGGATAAATGAGAGAAAGCATTTCTATTCCACTTAATGCCAATTTAAACTGCTTACATCCTGGTTTTTAAATTGAAGCTGAGCTCTTCTGATTTCTGTTGCTTTTAAAGGTGTGGAAAATCACTCTTAGATTCAATCAACCACACAAACTACAAACACCGGCTTTGTATGCACTGACTATTTTATTGAAGAAAGAGGATTTCTCATCATGCTCATAATTTTTCTTTCTGCTTTTGATCCTCTAAGTGTTTTGTTGTAAATGAAAGGTGTGAAAGAGAAAGATGAAACAACCAAATGTGGAAGCTATAGCAAAGGGAGCATACAAATACAGGAACTTACCAAACTTCTGTGGGTGAAAGAGCACGGATCCAGAGGCTTTCAATGTTCCTGCCTGGGGTTTAGTAATTAAGACATGGAGAAATCTATATATTTTAAGACTGTTGACCTTTTTCCTCTAGCCTCTAACTTAACCCAGTTTCTCTGCCATCATGTCTCTCCATGTGGTTGTGGTTCTCAATGTCTACTTCCCACCTCCTACCATCTCCCTTCTTTCTGGGCCTCTCTGTGCTTTCCCCACTCCAGCCACCAGCCCTTTATTACACAAAGAAAAAACACAACATATTCCTTAGTCAGCCAATTGGTGTAGGGCCTCTATGGGGAAGATCATCTTCCCCACAGCAGCTAGCCTTTCTTTATTTTTCCTATTTATTTATTTATTTATTTATTTATTTATTTATTCACTTTACATTCCCCATAACTCTCCAAGTCCCTGCCCTCACACAGCCCCTTTCTTATCATACCCTCTCCTTCTCTGAGAAGGAGGAGGAGTCCCACTATAATTACCAACACACCCTGACATATTCAAGCTTCTGCAAGACAAGGGGCATTTTCTTCCTAGCCTCTAACTTAACTAAGCTAAACTAAGCACCCTGCTTAGGGAAAGAGGATCAACAGGCAGGCAACAGAGGCCAGGAAAACACCCGCTCCCTTTCCCCCTGCAGCTATTGGGTGTTCACTTGAAGACCAAGGTGCACATCTGCTACAAATGTGCACGGGGCCTAGGTCAAGCCTATGTATACTCTTTGGTTGTTGGTTCAGTCAGACCACAAGTATCCAGGTTAGTTGACTCTGTTGGTCTTTTCATGGAGTTCCTATGCCCCTCTGGGTTCCTTGACCTTTCCCCCCCAACTCTTCCACAAGACTCCCCCAGCTTTGTTTAATGTTTGGCTGTGGGTCTCTACCTCTATTTTGGTAAGCTGCTTGGAGGACACTCTCAGAGGACAGTTCTGCTATGTTCAGGCCATTTACTTTTGCTAAAGGACCATGTTGACCAATTAGGTAACTATGGTAAAAATGATGAGGATTTAATTTCAATTTGTACTATGACACTACAGTGACTCTGTTGATATTTAACTTACTTTCTCTTTTACTTTTGTGTTTGTTACATTGTGTGTGTGTGTATGTGTGTGTGTAGTAAAAATGTATATAACCATATTTATACTTGTTGAACATAGTGTGACATTTTGTAATTTATTTATATTGTGAAATTATATCAAACCCCAAAGGCATTTATTTACCTGTTAAGAACATTCTCTCTGTTAAGAACATTCAGCCACACCAGCTATTAGATACAATGTAACTAACCAGCTATTAGATATAATGTAACTAATGTATGTAACTGTGGTCAGCCAGTGCTAGGGGTTATCCTGCTGTGCCTCCACATTCCTTCTTCTCTTCTCCCACAGAAGGAAGAAAGTACAATGGGATTTGTATGATAATGTCATCATGAAATCCTCTACTTGCTTGTTTATTTAAGAGAGAGAGATTGCTGGTATTCAGATCTGAGTCAAATAGCTGCAGTACGTCTTTCACATACTGAAGCTGACCTGGTCTCCAGGTTTTTGGGCCTTCCTCAGTCCCTACCTGTTATGGGGCATTGCTGGCACACCATATCCTGTACCCTGAACGTTCCAGTCGTGGGCCGGGGCTTTCATTCCCCAGAAGCTCTTCTCTTTAAAATCCCAATATTTTGGTCTCCCTACATCTTTTCTCCCCCAGCATGTACACACTCTTTCTGTTCCTACTCTCTACCTTCCTCTCCCTGGAGACTCCCCTTGCCTAGTTCCATAAGACCAGTGCATCCTTCTAAGAGAGGCTTCCCAATAAACCTGACTTTATACACTTTAGTATAGCTTGAAATGGCTCATTTCACTGGCAGACAATACTGAACAAGAAAAGTTATTCTAAAAATACTTTTTTTTAAAATGAAGTTACTCCATTTCGTCAAATTGGATCATGTCTTAGTTTGGTTCATTTTTATTGTTTTGTTTTTTTTTTTTTTGAGACAGAGTTTTATGTAGTCCAGGTTGGCTTTGAACTCAGTATGTAAGCAAGCATGATCTAGATAGAACTCCTGTTTCTCCTTCTCCTGTCTCAAATGTGTTGGAATTGTAGATGTGACTCATCATGCTCTTGTGTATCCTGTAGCAATAGTCTACCATCCCATTCCTTCCCTCTGAGATATTAATATCAATAAGTATTTACATAAAGATGGGGAATTTAGTAGAAAAAGTGTATTTTCACAAGATAGACAAAAGCATCATCTTCCAGGGACTTAAAAATGAAAAGAAAGACATAGAATAGGAATTCATTAATTCATCTATTAGTTTATTATTTGGAGTTTTGAGAGGGAATATTATATTTTATTCTCTTACCTCTGATGCAAAGGTAATAGAGATAAACTTAGTGTAGAAGCAAATTTGTAGATGTGATAAAGAACATGTTTTAAAGGAAAAAAGGGAGAGGTAGGAGAAAGAGAGCTAGAGCTAGGACAGAGTGAAGAAAGGATGGAGAGCTAGAAAGAGAAGGAAGGAGGAGAGCAGTTTGAATTGCCCATTTTCTCAGAGCATCAAGAGAACATACACACATCTGGAGAGGTGGTTTTAGGTGTCTGGCAGGAGTGATGTTGCACTAAGAATTTCCAAAAGGGGAATCAGATCTGGGATTCACACAAGAGACCTCAGAGGAAAATAGTTTTCTTAGTTTCAAATGAAGTATGTGTGTAAAACTATGCATGTCTTTTGGTATGAATGTGTTTTCCAAAAATTTTATTTCATTCAGTGTAATGTTGTAAATATACCACATTTTTAATCCTGTTGACAAATGTGCACCATTTTTTTATGTAGTAGGAGTCTCAGAAAGTGAAATAGGCTCAGACTCTCATAATTTCTGAGAAGCCCTGCTTAGAAGACCTATTCATCTTACAGAAAAGCATGCTGACATAATTGATGCCAACATCACTTTCTCCCCTCTCATAGGCTGGACGTTTTCACTAGTTTATTGTAAAAGAGCAACCACTCCTCTATCTAGCAATGAATATATAGGATTCTGTTCGATTCTACCCATCTCTTCATCTTATTTCTTGAAGTTCATTACTATACCCTCATCCCTTCTTAAGAGGTGCATTTCACAAATTGTTCAGCCTGAGATCAAGTCTCTCTACTCACTCTACATAGGAATGAGCTATATTTTGTCTGCATAGTCTCTGGTATTCATTTAATTACACTTACACATTCACTAGAAGCAAAGCAGTATTCTCAGATATGTGTTAGGCAGTGAACAACAACAAAAACAAAGCAAAACAAAACAAAAAACCCCTTTCTCTGTAGTGGTTGTTATAGCTTTGACATTTTATTTATGTTATTTATTCATATAGAATATAAATATTTATTTTTAGATAGTTTGCTGAGCGCCAATTTTTCAGTTATTAAAAATAAGAAAGAATAAAGGAGGTTTCAGGCAGTCTTCATAATGAGTTATACTTAGAATAACATTGTAGAAATGGTTTTGCTTGACAAAGTATTAAAGAATCCTGAAACAAAGAATGATCTGGGAGAGAGTTTTCCTTATTTGAGCCAGCTATCAAATTTCTTTGTGAAACTATTCCTTCCAGGAGGAAATTCTTTGTTAGTATCAGGCAAAAGTAACTTAGATTCTAAAGCAATATTTCAGTAGGTTTTCTCTTTGGAAATTCACTTGAAAACTATATAACTTTCTCCCAAGGTAGAGCTGTGCTTTCCCAAAGAGACACTTAGATGAGGTGTTGGCTTAGGTGTTGAACACTAAATAGTCAAGCTGGCTTTGAAGTCCCATGCTGCCCACAAACACATTTGTTTTCTCGAGTCTATTTAGCTCAGCCGGAGATGTTATGATAGTACTAAAAGCCAAGCTGCTACCGGGAGATCCAGGATGCTTGCCACCACTTCCTTAATTACCTCAGTAGTGCATATGGCTCCGCATTGCATTCACTGTGTGTGAGGAAGCTGTGACACACACCCGTATGACTCATTTTATAGCTGGAACTAGGTTTTGCCCACAGTGAGCTTGGTAATGACATAATAGATAAGGAAAAAAGAATATTTGTCTTATAGGGAAATACCAGTCAACAATACGTATGATGAAATTATGAAATGCATCTATAAAATATACAGGCATTGAACGTGTAGGAATGTATCTTATTGATGATTCTGTAACAAGTCTCTTACGTAGCCAAGTCAGGCATTAAAAATGTAATATAGCTTAATCTGTCTTAAATTCATTATCCTTGGCTCTCTCAGTGCTGGAATTGCAGGGGTTCACCTCTAGTCCCAGTGGATATGTTCTTTAATCACATCCAACAAAATAGCATGATCCACTGAGTCCTATAAGTACCCCACTTTATTTTTCATTTGCTAGACTAAAGGGTAGGT
>CACVCL010021217.1:0-52500 GCA_902729485.2 Mus minutoides
AGATTATCCACTTATTTATTGTTCTGCTTGCATTGTGTTTGATTTTTTGTGGGGAAGAGGAGTCAAATTATGTGCCTGTGGCTAACCTCATGCTATCTATGTAGCTAAGCTACTCTGATTGGTGAGCACCCTGACTTTACCTCTGGAGTTCTCAGATTACAGGAGTGCTATCACTCTCAACATTGCTGTCCATCTCAATGTCTCTATTGGGCAATATGCCTATTTATATATCGACTGCCCATTATTTAACTGGGTGTTTTATCAATTATATTTTTAGAGTTCATATATATTATGGATGCTAACCTCTTGTCATATGTTCATAACTATTTTGTCCCATTACGATTTTGTTTTCCCTACTTCTATAATCAGCAATATTGGTATTTTGATAGGTAATGTATATATTAAGTATTATAGACATTTTAATAGCACTGACTATGGAAATATATAAAGAAGGGTATCTTTACACTCTTGGAGAGTCCTCTTAACTTTCTCTAATCAATGTTTTATAATTTTCATTGTATATTAAGTTTTAATTTCCTATCAATTGATAGTAATCAATATCAATTAATAAATGTTCCCAGTCCCTTTATTTGGTACTGTTAAGAATTTCAGCTTGTAGCCGGGCAATGGTGTCTGACAACTTTAATCCCAGCACTTGGGAGGCAGAGGCAGGCAGATTTCTGAGTTCAAGGCCAGCTTGGTCTACAAAGTGAGTTCCAGGACAGCCAGGACTGCCTAGAGAAACCCTGTCTTGAAAAACCCACACACAAAAAAAGAATTTTAGCTTGTCAGGAATGGATGGGTTGGTGAGCAGGGGGTAATAGAAGGGCATAGGGCATTTTCAGAGGGGAAAATAGGAAAGGGGATAGATATATTTGAAATGTAAATAAAGAAAATATATAATAATAAAAATTTTAGGAAGGGATAACATTTGAAATGTAAATAAAGAAAATACCTAATAAAAAATTTTTAAAAAGAAAAAAGAAAAGAACTGTAGGAAAGTATTCAAGGTATTGAATAATGAGAAATAAAACAATGTGGTATTAAAAAAAAAGAATTTCTGAATAACATGTGAAATGTAAATGAAGAAAATATCTAATAAAGAGAAAAAAAAAAGAATTTCAGCTTGTCATGCAAAAGAAGGCAAATCAATCCATTCTTATCTCCATGCACAACACTCAAGTCCAAGTGGATCAAGGACCTCCACATAAAACCAGATACACTGAAACTAATAGAAAAGAAAGTGGACAAGAGCCTCGAAGATATGGGCACAGGGGAAATTTTCCTGAATAGAACACCAATGGCTTATGTTCTAAGATCAAGAATTGACAAATGGGACCTCATAAAATTACAAAGCTTCTGTAAGGCAACGAACACTGTCAATAGGCCGAAACAGCAACCCACAGATTGGGAAAAGATCTTTACCAACCCTACATCCAAGAGAGGACTAATGTCCAATATATCTTAAGAACTCAAGAAGTTAGAGTCCAGAGAATCAAATAACCCTATTAAAAAATGGGGTACAGAGCTAAACAAAGAATTCTCAATCGAGGAATATCAAATGGCCAAGAAGCACCTAAAGAAATGTTCAACATCCTTAGTCATCAGGGAAATGCAAATAAAAATGACCCTGAGATTCCACCTCACACCAGTCAGAATGGCTAAGATCAAAAATTCAGGTGACAGCAGATGCTGGAAATCAACTGGGCCATTCCTCAGAAAATTGGACATAGGACTACCTGAGGACCCAGCAATACCATTCCTGAGCATATACCCAGAACATGCTCCAACATGTGACAAAGATACATGCTCCACTATGTTCATAGAAGCCTTATTTATAATATCCAGAAGCTGGAAAGAACCCAGATGTCCCTCAACAGAATAATGGATATAGAAAATGTGGCACATTTACACAATGGAGTACTACTCAGCTATTAATAACAAACTCATGAAATTCTTAGGCAAATGGATGGAACTAGAAAATATCATCCTGAGTGAGCTAACCCAGTCACAAAATAACACACATGGTATGCACTCACTGATAAATGGATATTAATTCAGAAGCTCTGAATACCCAAGATATAATTCACAGACCACATGAAGCTCAGGAAGAAGGAAGACCAAAGTGTGGATACTTCAGTCCATCTTAGAAGGGGGAACAAAATACCCATGGGAGGAGATATAGAGACAAAGTGTGGAGCAGAGACTGAAGGAAAGACCATCCACAGACTGCCCCACCTGAGGATCCATCCCATATACAGTCACTAAACCCAGACACTATTGTGGATGCCAACAAGTGCTTGCTGACAGGAGCCTGATATAGCTGTCTCCTGAGAGGCTATGCCAGTTCCTGACAAATTCAGAGGTGGATGCTCTCAGCCAACCAGTGGACTGAGCACAAGATCCCCAATGGGGGAGCTAGGGAAATGACCAAAGGGGCTGAAGGAGTTTGCAGCCTCATAAGAACCAACAATCTGAACCAACTAGTACCCCCAGAGCACCCAGGGACTAAAGTAAACCACCAACCAAAGAATACACACAGGGGGACCCATGGCTCTAGCTAAATATATAGCAGAGGATGGTCTTGTTGAACATCAATAGGAGAAGAGGCCCTTGGTACTGAGAAGTCTGGATGCCCTAATGTAGGGGAATGCCAGGACAGGGAAGCGGGAGTGGGTGGGTTGGTGAGCAAGGAGAGGGGTGATGGAATAGGAAGTTTTTGGAGGGGAAACTAGGGAAGGGGATAGCATTTGAAAGTAAATAAAGAAAATATGTAATAAAAAATTTAAAAAACAAACCATTTTTTAAAAAAACAACCAAACAAAACAATAACAAAAACAAAAAAGAATTTCAGCTTGTACTAAAATATGCCTAAATTAAAGAATGTGAAAACCATCTTCAGCCTTCAATCTACAAAGTCACTGGTGCTGCACATTATGCTTGTAGAAAATGATTGGACAGAGATAAGCCATGCTCTTCATATTATGCTTTAAGAAATCAACTAGTTTTCATTAGTAATCTGCACTATCACCTTAACTGGATTTAGTCATGTAGATGTGTCTCTAGGTGTCTCTATGACTGGTGTTTCAAAGGGTTCAAGGGAAAACGGAAGACAGCCCTAAATGTTAGCAGCACCATTCACAGCTGTGGTTCCAAGCTGAAGAAACAGGAATGATTCACCTCTCTCTCTCTCTCTCTCTCTCTGCTTCTGTACTGTGGATAAAATATGACCAGCCACCTCATACTTCTGGAGGCATGCCTTCCTTTCTTAAGCCAATTTTATCAGGTATTTTTTTAAATGTAACTAGGAAATTAACATACCACAATGTTGTAGGCAGATTATCTGTATTTTACCAGTGATGTCAGTTAATTCTAAAAATAGCCTTACAAATTACAGTTATAAGTCATATTTTCCAGGTGAAGACCTGAAACTGAGAAATTAAAGTGATTTAGCTAATAATAAACAGAGGGTGACCTTCCATCTAAGACACCCCATTACTCAAATGGTTGTAGACTGTTTTGGCTAAGATACTCATGTTAGGCTCACTAATATACTCATTATGACAATTTATTATATGGGTATGCATTTAATCTTCTCTTTTGTAAAATGGCAGATTTAAAAATACTAACCAGAATTTCTATTTTTTGAAAAACTATCAGCATACATTCCAAAAAAGATCATAACATCTATAACCTCACCAGCATTCGCATCAAAAATGGCTGAAGCAGCATGGCTCTTACACTAAGAAGAAACACAAGAGTCCCTCACATCAAACAGACTTTAAAAATTAAGACAAATGCTCAGAAGAAAGTCACTATTATTCCTTTAATATTTCTACCCAAGTATATTAGAACTAGATGCTTTAAAAATATATATGAAGCAACCTCACATCCATAGATGACTATTTTGACATTTAGAATATTCCTTTCTTCTGAGCCAAGGCCACAGGCTTTTTTTGTAATTTTTAAGATAGTTGATAAAGTATAAAAACATCAACAACAAAAAGGAAAGAAATGCTATTTTCTATAACAAAATATTTTATCTTTAAATAAACAAACCTTTGTGTGTAGGAACAACCTACCATAATCTAATAACTTCCTGTGTCTAATCCAAAACTCTCAGAGAAATATAGAAATCAAATAAATGATTTAAACCAGCAAATAAGAAAAGTATATGTCCTGTGCTTTTAGATAAATTAAAGCATTAACCAAACCTCTGTGCTCCTATCCACAAGGGAAAACAGAGTTATTAAGTTTCACTTCCAGGTTCTGAAGACAGTTGGAAGCCGATTCTCTGAATAGTTGCTGTCATCTCCTAAAAACATTCTGGTTCTTTCAATTCTGAAGCAATTATTCACATTCTGAAGTGATTGATTTCTCCTCCCTCTCTACTTCATTTCATTTTTACCTCCTGGTTCTCAATAATCAGTCCTCCATGGCTTATTCATTTACAGATTATTTTCTGAGTACCACTAGTATTGGGAGTACCCTGATAATAGTAGATACACAAATATGAAGACAATGTAGCCTCTAATCATAATACACTTATAACCTATTGTGTTGCCTAGCTTAGGTCCTTGACATTACATTGCCATAACCTGTTATTGAAATTTTTGGAAACAAAATTGCCAGAATTGATTAAGACAAAGGAACCAGGATTGAGAAAATGCATCTAAAAAACTAGCCTGTAGTCTAAAAAGTAATATCTTAATTAACAGTTAATGCAGGAGGACATTCCACAGAGAGCGGTGCCACCCTAAGGCTTGTGGTCCAGGGACCTATAAAAACAACAAGTTGAGCAAGCCATGGGGAACAAACAGTAAGCAGCACTCCTTCATGGCCTCTGCATCAGCAACTGTATCCAGGATCCTGATTTGAATTTCTGCCCTGACTTATCTCAGTGATAGAATGTGATCTGAATCTTTTCACAAGTCACTCATGGGCATGACTTACAGCACCAATAGAAACATAATAAAGATAGTAGGTAATTAAATAAGACCAAGTAACTATATCATTATTAGGCATAAAATCCAAGATCATAAGAAAACTAAACACACTTCCGGTTTCATTCTTCACCTGTAGTAGATCCTCTGTCATTGGGCTCCATACCCAAATAGCACCTGGAGGGAGTGAGGCTCCCAGGAATATGGACAGGCCTGTGAGTGCCAATAGGACCACCACTGCTGCTCAGAGGAACCTGCCCAGAACCCTCAGGACTCAGGAACCAAGGAGCTGCCTGGGACAGGAGTCATCCAGTCTCCATCTACGCCCAAAGCTGATCCGGTGCCACAGAGCTACATAAACAAATAATTCCAGGAGAGCTAGTCTCCCAGGAGAACCTACACACCTGCAAGCACAGGTAAGACCACCTCTTCTCTTCCAATTCCTGGCCCAAGATGGACCCTCACAGAGCCATCAGGACACAAAAACCAAGGAGGGAGAAGTCAAAGTCAGAAATAGCAAGACCAACTAACACCAGAGATAACAAGATGGCGAAAGGCAAGCACAAGAACATAAGCAACAGAAACCAAGACTACTTGGCATCATCAGAACCCAGTTCACTCCCACCACAGAGAACCCTGGTTACCATAACACACCAGAAAAGCAAGGCTCTGATTTAAAATCACATCCCATGATGATGATAGAGGAATTTAAAAAGGACATAAATAACTCCCTTAAAGAAATACAAGAGAACACAGGTAAACAGGTAGAAGCTCTTAAAGAGGAAACACAAAAATCCCTTCAAGAATCATAGGAAAACACAACCAAATAGGTAAAGGAACTGAACGAAACCATCCAGGACCTAAACATGGAAATAGAAACAATAAAGAAATCATAAAGGGAGACAATCCTGGAAATAGAAAACCTAGGAAAGAGATCAGAAGTCATAGATGCAAGCATCACCAAACAAAATAAGAGATAGAAGAGAGAATCTCAGGTGCAGAAGATATCATAGAAAACATGATACAACAGTTAAAGAAAACACAAAATGCAAAAAGCTCCAACCCCCCAAAAATCCAGAAAATCCAGGACACAATGAGGAGACCAAACTTAAGGATAATAAGTATAGAGGAGAGTGAAGATTCACAACTTAAAGGGCCAGTAAATATCTTCAACAAAATTATAGAAGAAAACTTTCCTAACCTAGAGAAAGAAATGACCAGGAACATAAAAGAAGCCTACAGAACTCCAAATAGATTGGATTAGAAAAGAAATTCCTCCTGTCACATAATAATCAAAACACCAAGCACACTAAACAAAAAAAGAATATTAAAAGCAGTAAGGAAAAAAGTAAAATATAAAGACAGACCTATCAGAATTACACCAGACTTCTCAACAGAGACTATGAAAGCCAGAAGATCCTGGGCAGATCTCATACAGACCCTAAGAGAACACAAATGCCAGCCCAGGCTACTATACCCAACAAAACTCTCAATTACCATAGATGGAGAAAACAAGCTATTTCCTGACAAAACCAAATTTACACAATATCTTTCCACACATTCAGCCCTACAAAGGATAATAGATTGAAAATGCCAACACAAGGAGGGAAACTACACGCTAGAAAAAGCCCTAGGAACACAGAGATAAGCATCATGTAAATCAAGAGACAGGTTTCTTCACCAACAAATTGCCACACAGCATTGGCAGATGCTCTCCAGGAGAGTAAGAAAAAGAAAACCACTGTTTTTCAGGTCGTAACAAAAGCAAAGGCCAAGCAAGTGAGAAACATGTGAGAGCAGGCAACAGCTAAGTGTTTCCAGAATTCCTGGAAAGTATAAAGCAAGAAGTGGCCAAACAATAATTTGCAAAATGGAAGGTGCCAGGTCATGAAAAAGTGTCTGGTTGGAAACTTGTTTTGGTTTCTTTTGTTTTATAAGGCCAATCAAAGGCTTTTTACCTGGAAGGCCTCAGAGAAGAAAGCTTTCCCTGCACAGTCTTGATGATGTACAGCTAATTATTTGCATGCTTTGCTGGAGGCTAAAGTCAAGGTTCCTGGCCCCAAACTCGTCATTCTTTAGGTGTATTGCCTTCCCACTGTGACCATACATCTCTATCTGGTGTCTTGAGCTAAGGTTCTTTTCAGATCTTTCAGCTGAAATCTTACTTGAGGAAAGGTGGGGAAACATTATAGACATTTCTCACTACTTAAATTCAGTCTATATGGAGATTGTTTTCCCACCTCTAGCTTCCTCTCCCACATCAAAGTCCAGAACTGCTTAAGTCATCAGTGTCAGATCCCTGGAATGACCCCAACATTTACAGATCTGTAAGGAATGCAAAGAACTAAATTTAAGGCAAGAGACATTGGAAATGAGAAAACAAATATAAGGTTACTAGAACGCAAAGGTGAATCTATGTAAGTACCAGCTAGACCTCTCCATATTTAATGAGTTGTGTGGTTGTTGTCTTCAGCAATAAGGACTTGCTGTCAGGTTGTAAGAGTAACCTATGGTCTTGGCAACAGGCTGGGTTGTTTAGGTATCCATAGGATACATTTGGCCAACATCTAAACTGGGTATAACCTAGTCCTGGTACTAGAAGCTTTATTTGGTGACAAGAGATAACCAGTTGAGACTCCATCTCCCCCATTATTTGGAGACTTCACTGGGATTGCCTCCATTATTTTAAGTTTCCACTGTGCTAGGTTTTCAAATACACCTTAGTTCTAGCTGTCTCTCCCCACATCCCATCTGTGCCTCATCTCTATCTCCCCTTTCCTCCCCTACCTGATCCCTCCTGTCTCTCTTCCTCTCCCAACCCCATGCCACCCATAAAATATCAAATTTCTCCCTTCCCAGGAGATCCTTATGTCCTCCTAGTCATATACTCTATACCCAACCTATCTAGAACTATGGACTGTAGCTTGGACCTCTCCTCAGAACTCAGGGAACCCAAAGAAGAAGAGGCAGAAAGGGTCTGAGAGCTAGAGGTGATGGAAGATACCAGGAGAATATTCTTTCTACATCAACAATGCTCATATGAACTCAGAGACTGAAGCGGCAAGCACAGGGCCTGGAAGGATCTGCCTAGGTCCTCTGAATATACATTACAGCTTTCAGTTGAGTATTGTGATGGAACTCCTGAGTGTGTGAACAACTGGGTCTCTGATTCTTGTGCCAGTTCTTGGGCTCTTTTCCTTCTGTGGGTTTCTATTGGTCCAACTTCAGTGTGATAGCTTTTGGTTTTTCTCATTTTATTTTTGGTACATCTTGTTGTTTTCTCTTAGAAGCCTATTGTTTGTTGGTTTGTTTGTTTGTTTGTTTGTTTTTCCTAATGAGAGACAGAAAGGGAGTGGATACAGATGGGAGAAGATATGGGAAGGAACTAGGAGGAGTAGAGGGGAAACTGTAATCATAATATATTGTATGAGAGAAGAATTTTCAATAAAAGGGGAAAAGTTACTAGAATAACTTCAAAAGAATATGAGTGTCTTCAACACTGATTTTAAAATATCTTATTTCTGCTGGGCGGTGGTGGCGCATGCCTTTAATCCCAGCACTTGGGAGGCAGAGGCAGGTGGATTTCTGAGTTCAAGGCCAGACTGGTCTACAAAATGAGTTCGAGGACAGCCAGGGCTACAAAGAGAAACCCTGTCTCGAAAAACCAAAAAAAAAAAAAAAAAAAAAAAAAAAAATCCTATTTCTCTGATTATTGTCCTATTAATACATTATGGAAATCTCCTCAAAATTCACTAATAAAGACAATGGGGAAAAAGTATGAGAAGGAAAATGAATAAATATTCAAGGACATATGGCAACTGGTTCATAATAAAATGACCATGTGTGGTTATTTGAAAGCATGTGACCACAAAACTAATTAAAAGTAGTGCCCAGATTAATGAAGAAATTCCTGAGGTAAAGAGCAAAGATAGATAAAGAACATAAGAAATACCCAGGGGTGCCAACCATCTTGGACTCTACGTGGCAAATGTGCCTCTTCTTTCTTATACTCCATTGGTCTGACCATGACACATAAGTATACATGAGTAGCTGGGTGGCCATTTCTTAGAAATAACTCTCAACACTGTGAGAAGGTTACCTTCTACCAGAGCCATACAACTATGGTAACCAATTAGCAGTATCTGTCACACAAGCCCTCCCCCTCCCCAAAATCAAAGAAACAGAAAACAAAGGGAGGGAGGGAGGGAGGGAGGGAGGGAGGGAGGAAGAGAGAGAGAGAGAGAGAAAGAGAGAGAGAGAGAGAGAGAGAGAGAGAGAGAGAGAGAGAGAGAAAGAAAGAATATGTCTGTACACTCAAGAACTTGTGTACATGTAGAAACCAGAAAACAGCATTGGGTACCATTACTCAGATACCATCTATGTTATGTTATGTGTGCCACAAGCATCTTCTGGAGGTCAAACAATAACTTGATGAAACAGCTGAACTGGCTAAAAGTCACTGCATCCAGAATTTAAATCCCATGGTGACAATTTATATATAGCATACAAGAAGAAAAGAAGCAGTGCCATTATAAGAACTTTTCTTCCTTATTTACACTCCTAAATTATCTGCATAAGATATGTATTAATAGACAGGATTGTTTTAAATTTTTCACATGGTTGTATAGTAAGGCAATGTTCCATTACAGTGAAAAAATTCTGAGGCATATAAATTATTTGAACAAGTGATTTGTAGTTTATGTCTATTTATCAAATCAACAAAAAATGGAGTAAATGTAACAAGAATCTACAACTCTCTTAGAGCCTCAGGAGCTATACCAATAAGCATGCTCTCCATCCAGAATCCATGGTCACATTCTATTTTTAAAAATGTACTGATGCGGGGGCCTGGTGAGATGGCTCAGCGGGTAAGAGCACCCGACTGCTCTTCCGAAGGTGATAAGTTCAAATCCCAGCAACCACATGGTGGCTCACAACCATCTGTAATGAGATCTGGCTCCCTCTTCTGGAGTGTCTGAGGACAGCTACAGTGTACTTACATATAATAAAATAAAATAAATCTTAAAAAAAAAAATGTACTGATGCTAGGTGGTGATGGCACACACCTTTAGTCCTAGTACTTGGGATGGGAGGCAGAGGCAAGAAGATCTCTGCATTCCAGGCAAGCCTTGTCTACATAACAAGTTCCAGGGCAGTTCAGGGCTATGCAGAGAAACCCTGTCACAAAAACAAAACAAAAACAAAAACAAACCCAACCAGCCAAAAAAACAAAGACAACCAACCAAAATCAAAACAAAAAGAGAAAAAATTGACTAACTAAATGGGAAATATGACAGTAATAAATTTCTATAAAGATTCAAGTGTTATCTTTTCTTATTTTAAATTTATTTTGTTTATAATTTAATTACATTTATATAATTTCTTCCTCATTCTCCTGCCAATCCCTCCTGTCCTCCTCCGTCTCCCTCCTGCTCCTTTTGAATTCATTGCCTCTTTTTCTTTAGTTACTATTTTGCATGCACATATACACAAATAAATACATAAATACAACCTGCTGAGTTCATTTGGTGTGGCTAGAGGATGTGTATGTTTTTAGGGTTCATATCCTAACCAATTAGGGGGCTCATCCGTGATGAAGACTAACTTACCCTTTCTCAGCAGTTGTTACTGCCTGTAATAGCAGAGAATCCAGGAGTCTACTGCAAGGTTGCATCTTCTAGATATGAGAGGGAAGGTACACCGATGAAATCTCAACAATACGGCTGCCTAACAAACCTGAAAAATGACAGTGCTAACTGGAATGCTAATGTGGATACAGGAAACCTCAGGAGGCCAACATGCAGTTTTCAAAGGCAGGGGTATGGCTCGTGATAGAGTGCATGCTTTGGTGTATTCATGTCCCTGTGTTCAATCCCTAGGACAAGGAAGAGAATAAAAATGAGGAGGGACAGGAAGAAGAAGAGTAGAATAAAGCTTAGCATATGTTTAGTTTTGAAAGATGTTTTATTTGAGGTGAATATTAGAAACCTATGGCAGAGGAGGCTCACCAAACATCTTTCCTTCTTCCTAGGCACACAAAGAAACCATACCTCATTGTTTCCTCTGCAGCTAAGGTATGGCAATATGATGACATTACAACCACTAAGGTATCAGCAAAGGTGGTATAATTTTCCTCTATCAACCCCACCCCCTAGGCCAGGAAACTGGCATTTGAGATACACACACACACACACACACACACACACACACACACACACACACACAGAGAGAGAGAGAGAGAGAGAGAGAGAGAGAGACATATATATATGCCAGGCTGCCCTTGGACTCAGAGATCCACTTGCCTTTGCCTCCTGATTGTTGGGATTAAAGATGTGCACCCTCATAGGTACCTCAAAAACCTTAATAATAACAAAATAAAAGTCTGATTACAATACCAAGGACTGAACTATCAAAAAATTTTAAACACACACGCACTCCTTTTGTGGTGGCTTATTTTCATTTTATTTTGTCTGATAAGGTAGGTTTTTTGCAAACTTTTTTGCCTGTAGACAAGTGCATGTACATGTACAATTAACATAATACAGCGGTACTCCAGTAATCAGTTATATATAAAACCAACCAGGAATCAAGAATAGACTATTAGAATTAGCAATATCCATGTAACTGATATCTTTGAAAAGATTGTCAGTAGAATGATGGGGCAAAGCCTCAGGACAGTTGAGTCCCATATGGAAGAATTCAACAAGGAACACATCGTCAACATCATTAACATACAGCAAGAAAGTCACACATATTTTGTGTGTGTGTGTATGTGTGTGTGTGTGTGTGTGTGTGTGTGTGTGTATTAGTATTAGTACACGAGAAAGAGCTTAGAGGAAATTATTATACTAAATGACATTATATAAAAGGGTATAAAACATGTACAAAATAAAGAGATCTGACTAGGCCCTCACATATCAGAATAGCCTAGATAGGTACTGACAAAGAAGTTTATGGATGCTGGGGTAAGACTGTAGGCCTGTACTGGTAGCTATTCAGGACTGCAAGCTGTGTGACAGCCTGGAAGACCTGAGGAAATCCTGACTCAAAATAAAGACAAAGAGCTGGAGACATAACTCAGCACTGTCCACCTAGTGATCATGATGCTTAGATTATTCAGACTAAAATGGGATGAATGAAATGTAGAAATACTCACAGGGTTCATCACATTCTTGAAGGTTTCCAAAACAGGTAAGAAAATTAAAGTCATTCAAGCTGGCCCTCTTAATTTTTCAACTCCTATGCTTTGACACTGTGCCTAATTAGGTTTCTAAGTGAAAAGGTTAACTCCGACATTTAAAAAATAATTTATATAAATTATCTGCATTTTCTCAAAAACAGAGAATTGTCCTCAACCAATAATGTGCTAAGTTACACAAGATGTCTTTTTGATATGCCCAGCTTATCAACATTTGAATCCTCAAATATATAAATGAATCAAAGCCTCTTGGTCAGTTCAACACAAAAGACAATTAAATATCTACTTAACCTATGAAAGTTATGTTAGGAAAAAATTATGTTAGGAAAATCATCACAAAATACAATCCTTGTAGAGTCCTGTTGCAGGAAAATGAATGTGGACATGTGTCAAGTTTTTTTAAAATATCTTCTCTATGTTTTCTAAGGTTATCATCAATCCAAGTTGGAAAAGAAAGAAATCACAGAGCAGTACATGTGTTTAAATACCGTATGTTTTCATTTTACACTTCTCCTATCAGGATGAAGTCTTAAAAGTAATTCAAAAGGAAAATGAAAGTATTTACCCAGAGGATAGAGTCCATATGTTCTGCAATCTGGAAACCCACTGGGGAAAAGTCATGAGTTTTTAAAAACCAAATTTTGACAATTGAAAGCTGATGTCTGTCTGTCTCTCTCTCTCTCTCTCTCTCTCTCTCTCTCTCTCTCTCTCCAAGTTGAATCATTCTCAGGGGAATGAAATAGACTTTTATCAACTATGGAAAAGCTTAACACCTGATTAACTACAAATGACTCAGAAAACATTCAGCAAGTCTTCACAATTTCACAATGAGGCTTCGTAATACAGACTCACTCCAAAGTGTTAGGTCTACTCCTGGAAGCTTCCCACAGGAAGCACAGCTACATATTTAGGTCTGTTTAGATTTCATATTCTCTAGTTTTCAATGCTCTTATAATAAACATATTTATTACTATACAGATTTACAATTAACATTATTATTTTTGTTGGCAAGGATAGAAAAGTTGGCTAACATTAAAGATTTATACATTAATAACAGCCCCAGAGTTTATTATGAAAGTCATCCTTTATTTTCTCTATACAACAACTCCAAATTTCTAAAACTTTCAGCAAAAATTATTTTTAAAATTCAGTGAAAATGGGAATTATAACCATATTGCTCATAAACACCTCCTCTGAAAGATGTTACTTCATGGAGATTTAAATGTTCCTTTTATATTTGATCTTCTCTACCATCTAACCGATTTATCCCAATATTTGTTATAAAAACTATGTGTTTCCTAAGTAGATTTTATTTATTTCTTATATGGTCTTTTGTATATCCTATGTCAAGAATTCACATACATTAAAAGAAAAAGGGATGTGTCCCTCTAACTGAACGACAGAAGTAAGACAGTGTGGGAGGGGTGAAAAGCACCACGTGGGAGAAGTATCAACACATTATAGCTCTGATTTCTTAACTCACTGACAGTTAAATCTGAGCAAGTACCCTTTAAACCTGTGAGAGCCTCACTCTCCTCATCTGAAAAATAAATATGAGAAATTAAGGAATCTGTAAGTCCCCGACACCTTAAAAATGTTATCACTTTGATGTTCTATTTCAATAAAAGTGTATATACTATACTTCATACACTTGTCTATGTGTATTATGTATTCTAAACCTTATTTCCAGTCCCTCAGAAATCTCAAATACAGCTCAATAAAAAGCATGGAATTAATTCTGTTATTTCCTCACTGTGTACTTCTCCTGGAAGCAAAGGACAGAATGCAATCATTTGCAGCTGCCCTGAGCCTCGGCTTTTCCTGGGATCAATGCTGAGCTTGTGGACCAGTAAGAAGATGAACATAAAACTCTAGCATAGATGGATTCATCTAGATGGGAACCAAGAACACCTGCTGCCTAAAACCACAGGTAATTAAACTCTGACAAGCACACAGGAGGGAAGTGATGATGGCTTTATTCTTTGCGTCATCACACTTCATGAGCTTCAAGGACAATGAAGTTGAAAAGGAAGGAACCCAAGAGTTAAGTAAGTCGACACTTGGTTTTATAATGAAGGAGTCACTGTTTTCAGTACTTATGCTCAATATTTGGGTTTGGGCCGGGCGTGGTGGCACACACGCCTTTAATCCCAGCACTTGGGAGGCAGAGGAAGGCGATTTCTGAGTTCGAGGCCAGCCTGGTCTACAAAGTGAGCTCCAGGACAGCCAGGGCTACACAGAGAAACCCTGTCTCAAAAAAAAAAAAAAAAAGATTTGGGTTTGGGAAACAAAATTGGGCATGAGAAAATAAGCTTCCAATCAATCTAATACAAGACAAAAATGCCAGATAAAGTATTAGACATTTGCTGGACAGTTTACTTAAGTGGAAAACTGAGGATGGTTGAGTCCAAAAGAAAGTGTGGGTTCAGAGACTGTTGCCAGGGCAACTGCAGGCTAGTTCCCCCTCTTTCTTCCCATTATTCGGGAAGAAAGGCCCTTGGTCTAACAATGTTTATATGCCCCAGTACAGGGAAATGCCAGGGCCAAGTAGTGGGAGTGGGAGGGTAGGGGAGCAGGGCGGGGGGAGGGTATAGGGGACTTTTGGAATAACACTTGAAATGTAAATGAAGAAATTCTCTAATAATAAATAAAAAAAATTAAAAAATAAAAAACAAAAACAAAACAAAACACACTTAGATTCCAATTCATCCAGTTAGATTGGCTGAATTCAGTAAGGAGAAATGCTGAAAATGTAAAAAAAAAAAAAAAAAACAGAATTACACTGTTTATTGGCATGAATATAAATCAGTCCAGCCTCTATGGAAACAAGCTTGGAGGTTCCTAAAATGATGAGACCCACAATATGGCCTAGTTAGACCACCTTCGAATATTTACCCAAAAGATCGCACACAAGTCAACATGTTTACCTGAATGCAACACTTATTGTAGAGCTTTTCACAATAGGTAAGTTCGCATGGGCTCCTAAGAACTAGCCTAAGTGTACAGCAACCCAGGAATGGATAAGTGAGTTACAGATACAATGGAATTTCTTTAGTCTACAAAGAAGAAATAAGTTATGCTACATGCAAGAAAATGAAAGCAAGCCGGGAGTGGTGGCGCACGCCTTTAATCCCAGCACTAGGGAGGCAGAGGCAGGCGGTTTTCTGAGTTCGAGGTCAGCCTGGTCTACAGAGTGAGTTCCAGGACAGCCAGGGCTACACAGAAAAACCCTGTCTCAGGGGAAAAAAAAGAAAGCAAATGCAAATAATCACATTAAGTGAGTTATGTGAGTTATGTGAGTCTTAGTCAAATCTTAAACAATGGGGTTCTAGACTTTATAGATACATAAAATCATATATGACATGAGAAAAGAGAAAATTTGTCTAGGAGAACAAAGGGGACTAGTGAGAAGGAAACAGGATAGGTCAATAAAACACTGGAGGGAATATGCTTTCATTACAGCTCGTGCAATAAGGCATGGAAAGGAATATGTTTACACTGTGGCCTTGTGTAGTAGAGCATGGGATGGGGAAATGGGAGGGAATATGTAGCATTACAGCTTTATATAATAGGGCACAGGATAAAATATACTTGCATTGTGATCTTTTGTTGTAGGGCATGGGAAAGAATACACATATATTGTGACCTTACATAGTAGGGCATGGGAGGAAATATGCCTGCAATGTGGTCTTATGTAGTTGGGCAAAGAAATATACTTGCACTTTGATCTTACATATTAGGGAATGAGAGGGATTGTGCTTGAATTATGGCCTTACATAGCTCAGCATAAAAAGAAAATGCACCCCACTGACACAAAGTATGTTCAACTCCACAAAAATAGTGATTTAATTCATTGTTTCCCATCTTTACAAACAGATACACATGAGTAGCTGTTTAAAAATACTGATAATTATTCAGTATTTTTTGAGTGAAACCCTTAGTACCAATACAATATTTATAAACCTTTCCATATGATTCTAACATAGATGCAAGAAGGGGTGCAGAGCTGTATTAACCTCAAGAGCTTATAGAAGAAATGTTACATATTCTTTTCTTTCTTTTTGCTACTGAGTGACTAGGAAACCTTAGGCATTTAACACAATTCTAGAGCTTAACAATTATTTGTGGAGTGAGATGAAGCGGCCTTCGTGGCCAATGAGCGTTTGGTATCAAACTTGTTCTATTATACATTCAAAATTGTTGCATTAACTATAACATCTAATGAATTTTCAAATAAGAGTTAAATCACATACCATTTCTATCACTATTATGCAGTTAATATGCCCCAGGTTTGCACGTCTAAGATGTAAAATTGCATAAAACTATTTTAAGTAGAATGTTCTTTACAAAATATGACAAGAAGGTTTGGCTATGTGCTGATCAGTGACAAACTTAGTGACAAGGAAATCCTCTCCTTCACTGAAAAATCTGAAGTTATCTTCATACTGAAGCACCACATTTCCAGCATCATGTAACATTAAACCCACCCTTCCTTGTGATAAATACAAAAAGCATAAAGAAAATAAAATAACTATTTTTTTCTTTTTCTTTTTGTTCTTTTGTTCCTCCCAAGACAGGGTTTCTCTCTGTAGCCTTGGCTGTCCAGGAATTGGCTATGTAAACCAGTCTGGCCTTGAACTCACTGAGACCTGAATGCCTAGGATTAAAGCCATGTACCACCACTGCTTTCCTCTCCTTTACTCCTCCCAGTTCCCCTTGACTTCCCTCCCATCAGGATCCACCCCCTCTCTGTCTCTCATTGAAAAAGAAAACAGAGCCGGGCTTGGTGGCGCACGCCTTTAATCCAGGCACTAGGGAGGCAGAGACAGGTGGATTTCTGAGTTCAAGGCCAGCCTGGTCTACAAAGTTCGTTCCAGGACAGCCAGGGCTATTCAGAGAAACCCTGTCTCAAAAAACCAAAAAAAAAAAAAAAAAAAAAAAAAAAAAAAAAAAAAAAAAAAAAAAAAAAAAAAAAAAAAAAAAAAAAAAAAAAAAAAAAAAAAAAAAAAAAAAAAGAAAAGAAAAGAAAAGAAAAGAAAAGAAAAGAAAAGAAAAGAAAAAGAAAACAGGCTTTTAAGAGATACTAATAAAATAAGATTAAAAAAAAATCAGAGTATGACAAAACCAATGAGTAGAAGAAAAGAACTCTAGAAAAGGTACAAAAAATAGATACAGAATAGTTAGTAATACAAGTATTGTCTAGACAACATTATTTACATATTTACATACTTTCAAATACAAAGTTGAGGACAAATTCACAATTTACAATACTATAATTGAACCATGAAAAATTTCAAAAATAAAATTTATATTATAATTTTATATAATTCATGAGATATATTCCTCATGACAAAAAATTTTGACAGGAAAATAAGCATTCTGGAATCAAAATGATATTTACTAAATGTATCTAATATTTTCTAGTTCTCATGTTCTCTTTATATTCATATATCATAAAAAGATAATATAACAGATTTTTCAGTAACACACATAAGTTCGTCTGGAAATCTATTTGTCTTCCAATTATGGAATGGAAAAGGAATTCCAAAGAATAGGTACTTTAATTTTTTTTCTCTTCTGCTGCAACCTTCTTTCAAGTCAGCCTTTCAAGGTCCAATGCAAGCTAGAGTTCCACAGTAAAGATTTTATGACATTATACTAAATTTTTATTATTTCATTGTGAAAAACTAAATGGATTAATATCTATGTCCATTTTTATCACTTTAAACTCCTTTTTTTGCTTTCATCAATTCCAGTCTATCATAAATCAAAAGTATACTTTTACTGCCATTAGTAGACAAAATAATGCATTTTGCACTTAAATATGCTCAAGGAAAAAATTAACATTCTTTATCATTTCCCAACAGAGTCAGTTAATGCTCTAAGGCCACATTAATAGAATCTTACTGCCATTGTAGAAAGTTTGATAGCACCCCTATTTCAATGTCTGAATTTCTCTCTTTCACTTTCTCTTTCTCTCTCTCCTTTTTTGACAAAGACAAATGATTGCCATCAATCAAGATCCAATCGGGTATACAGAGAGTCAGGGAAATGCATCACTCTTTACTGGTTTTCCCGTTATTTGAGCAGGCTTTGCTCCATATTATTTTATAAAATGATCAAAAATCCAGGCATAAGATAGATCTTTCACACCCACTGTAAAATTAACTTTCATGAATAATGAGAATTTTAAACCTATGATAATGTATATGTTAAACCAAAGATATTACTGAGTTCATTTCTGGCTAGAGATGATGTAAATGATACTATATGACCTTTCTCATTATAACAGGACATGCAGAACACAAAGTATTTCATACATCATTTTAAAGCAAGTCAGTTTAAAAAGGGAAAATAGTCATTTATAATGTTCATGGCTAAGTGTTAAAGTTTTGAGCAAAGTCACGAATTACCTGTGCTCACTGACTCCCTTTTTAACCTGTTACATCTACTGAGCACACCATCAAGCAATAGCATCTTTTGCTCATAAACAACCACTTAATTTTTTTAAATTTCTTTTTGAACTACACATAAGATTGTTTGTAAACTTGAATGATATTGAGTATTAAAATTTTAATGGAAAAAAGATAATGTTATACATTATTAGGCCATTCCACTAATTTCTAAGACTTAAAATACAAAAACAAACAAAAAAGCCAGTGTAATAAGAGGGAAGAGCAGTATCCCAACACATTTTCTTTAGGTTCCTACTCTTTTATACTAAAGCACTGAAGATTGTATACTTGAATTAAAATGACTTATGACTACAAAATAACTGTTTTAAAGGTATATAAAAAAATACGAATCTCAAAACCACTTACTTTCCATTGAATTCCCACCATGACAAACAGCCATTCACGTGAGCAGGCACTCAAGCAAGAAGCACAGGTATTACCTCTGAGCCCTCTCTCTTCCTAACCTTCACACAAATCAAGTCCCAGAAGCCAGAGGTTGTTTCTTTCTAAATAACTTCTGCTTGTACCCACTACCACAGCTCAACAGCTCAACCATGTCTTGTACATAGGTTACTGCTATGTGATACTTTTTGATGTATTATTGGCAATATTTTTTCCTCAAATTTATAATAAAAAGATTACACACACACACACAATCTGTGGACATCAAAAGCTTATTCTTCATACTTTAGTAGTATCCAATCCCTTGTAAAAGCAGCAGTCTCCAAAGTGGGATATAAGAAACCAGTAGATACTTAAGATAACTTATCTAGATACTAGAGTAAACTTTTTCAACTATGTAATGAAGTTTCTGTTTTTACTGCCAGTAGACCTGAGTATATTAATGATTCCCAATAGAAAAAGCAAATTTTGCATCCTGTTCTTATGCCTATTGTCATTTTTTGTAATTATTCATTCTAGTTTTCTCTTTTTTTTCATTTTTGTTGGTTATTTTATTTACATTTCAAATGTTATCCCTGTTTCCAGTTTCCCCTCCACAAAACCCCTATCATGTTGCCCTGCCCTCTGCTTCTATGAGGGTGCTCCCCCACCCACTCACCCACTCCTACCTCAGTGCCCTAGCATTCCTCTAAGCTGAGTCATAAAGCCTCCAAAGAACCTCGTACATGAGACTAAATAAAAAACCGTCTGGATTGTTTTCACTTAACATGACTTTGTGGTTCATCCAAGTTGCTACTTATTGGACAGTTCTTTCTTTGTATTGATTAGTAGTTTCTCATTCTGTGGAAACATACATTTGGTTTATCCGTTATCTAACTGATAAACATTTGTATTGTTACCAGCTTGTGATCATTACAAATAATACTGATATACAATAACTCACATAAGACAGTGTGGGTGTGCGCTTTCATAATTTTTGGGATTATGATTATAGACTACATAGAAGATGCAGGAATGCATTAAGGGTTATTCTCTCTCTCTCTCTCTCTCTCTCTCTCTCTCTCTCTCTCTCTCTCTCTGTATCTGTGTGTGTGTGCCTCTGTCTCTGTCTCTGTCTCTGTCTCTGTCTCTGTCTCTCTCTCTCCCCTTCCCTCCCCACACTTGTTCTCACCCACTGTAGGCTAGACTGGCCTCCAACTAATAATTCTAAAGCTTCTTAAATGCTGGACATACAGGCATATACCCCTATACCTATGTTTGCCTTTTTAAAAATTAGAAAATTTTAAAGTGTTTCCACCTATTTGTATTCATGCTAGCAATGTGCAAAGATCCATTTCTACTACATGTTGTCCCTGGACAATGTCAGTTTCTTTACTTGTACATACTGAAGGCATGAGTACTGCAGCATCTTATTCAGTTTTAATTTCTACTTTTCTAGTAATTACTCATGATGAACATGCTTCTTTAGCTATTAACTATAGATATTTGTTGGATAGAATTCTTTCATTATACCTTTTTGCCATTTCTATTGATTGTAAAAAGGATCAATATAATACAACATTCATAAGAAGTATGAAAGATTTAAGTTAAGGAAGTAACCTGTATATTGTTCAAAATAAGTTCGTGACAAAACAGAAAGTAAAAATAAAATGATTAATATAAGATAATTTTTCGTAATTGTAAAGTACAACAGTGACTCTTAATTTTCATCTTTAATACACTAAAGTTAGAACAACGTCTTTTCATCACTGACTTGAATATTATAGAAGACAACCTCAATATGGCTATTCTGCATTTCTACTATTCGTAGTAATAGCCCTTGTCCTGTAACTTGCTTCTAACCACATTAGGTTGTAAAGGTTTTGGCTTCACTTTGCTAATTGATGACTGTCTCTTCTAGCCATGTTAAAGCCGAATGTCACTATGCTGGTGAGATTGTGAAGTAAAGTAAAAGAACTGAAGTCCTAAGTCACGGAGAGCCCTCAAGGGCTGAGAGCCCTCAAGGGCTGAATACCAATATGAACTACATAGTTAATCATGTAATTGAATTGTCTCCAGTTAAACCCTCACTGTGGAGATCTTTCTCTATGGTGATACTTTAGCTACATTATGAGAAATGGCTGACTAGATACCTAAAACACACCTGCATTCTTTATCCACCAAACTAAAAAATGAATGTGTGCTGTTTTATGATTTTGAACATTGGAATGATTTTTAAAAACAATAGGTCACCATTAACAAACCTCTAATAACCTAGGTTTCCACATATTTATACTAGGAATGTTTTCTAGTTTTATACCATCAGTATGCTTATTAATTTTAAATCTAAAAGTATTTTATTTTGGAATTTATTTACAGGGAATGTTGCTTTAATAATTTTATTTAATAATGGTTATTACTAATATATAGAAATACAGCTTCAGATTTGCATAATAACCTTTCATTCGCTGATCCTACAAAACTTCATTTTGTGTCAGTAACTCATATTGAAAAATTTTTTAGGATTTTCTAGTTCAAGATTATATTGTTGGAACCATGAGATGCAGCTCAGACAGAGGTAGCCTATTGCCCAGTATGTATAAAATCCTTGGTTCAGTGCCTATTACCATAAAAAATGTATTTTAAAACCTGGCATTATGACTCACATTTTTTAAGTATTCTTATACTTCAGAGCTTGATATAAGAGTATTACAATTTTGAGATCAGCTTGTCTCAAAACAGAAATGATGCTCCCACACAGATCATAAATTAATTAAATAAACGGAAAAAACATATAATATGCAAATAAATTCGATATTTATGTTCATCCCCTCTAATTCTTTTCCCCTTCAATTTCTTCATCTTAGTTTTTCTATTAAACTTTTTAAAATGTATTCACAAGTATGGAGGTTTTTTTTGTTTTTGTTTCTCTCTGTGTGTCTCTGTCTATGTCTCTCTGTCTGTCTCTGTCTCTGTCTCTGTCTCTGTCTCTCTCTCTCTGTGTGTATACTGCTCACATGCTTACTGCACTTGGAGGTGAGAAGAGGTGTCAGACTGTCAGACTAGAGCTATAGACAGTTGTGAGCCACCATGTGGGTACTGAGAATTGAAACCCAGTCCCTTTGAAACAACATCCAGTGCTCTTCAAAACCAACTCTCCAACTTTCTTATCTTGGTTTATACTGTAATGCAAAACACCTGCAGTATGCAATTGACCAAAAGTAGTGGTTAAGAGACACTGAAACTTATAGAGGAGAAAGTGGGGAAATGCCTCGATGATATGGGCACTGGGGAAAAATTCCTGAACAAAACAGCAAAGGCTTGTGCTGTAAGATCAAGAATTGACAAATGGGACCTCATAAAGTTGCAAAGCTTCTGTAAGACAAAAGATATTGTCAACAGGACAAAAGGGCCACCAACGGACTGGGANTTTTCCTAGTTATATTATGTTGTAAGTATTCTTCATACTTTCTAAATTCAATTCCTTCATTGGACATATAACAAGTTTTATTCAAGCACTGTTTTGTCTTTCATTTTTATTTTACTAATTATATTCTATTAAAAAGCATTAACATTTCATGTTGTCACTGAGAATTAAAAGTAGAAATTATGTGATTTCAATCTTGTTGATCTTTTCATCACTGACTTGAATATTATAGAAGACAACCTCAATATGGCTATTCTGCATTTCTACTATTCGTAGTAATAGCCCTTGTCCTGTAACTTGCTTCTAACCACATTAGGTTATAAAGGTTTTGGCTTCACTTTGCTAATTGATGACTGTCTCTTCTAGCCATGTTAAAGCCGAATGTCACTATGCTGGTGAAATTGTGAAGTAAAGTAAAAGAACTGAAGTCCTAAGTCACGGAGAGCCCTCAAGGGCTGAATACCAATATGAACTACATAGTTAATCATGTAATTGAATTGTCTCCAGTTAAACCCTCACCGTGGAGATCTTTCTCTATGGTGATACTTTAGCTACATTATGAGAAATGGCTGACTAGATACCTAAAACACACCTGCATTCTTTATCCACCAAACTAAAAAATGAATGTGTGCTGTTTTATGATTTTGAACATTGGAATGATTTTTAAAAACAATAGGTCACCATTAACAAACCTCTAATAATCTAGGTTTCCACATATTTATACTAGGAATGTTTTCTAGTTTTATACCATCAGTATGCTTATTAATTTTAAATCTAAAAGTATTTTATTTTGGAATTTATTTACAGGGAATGTTGCTTTAATAATTTTATTTAATAATGGTTATTACTAATATATAGAAATACAGCTTCAGATTTGCATAATAACCTTTCATTCGCTGATCCTACAAAACTTCATTTTGTGTCAGTAACTCATTGAAAAATTTTTTTAGGATTTTCTAGTTCAAGATTATATTGTTGGAACCATGCGATGCAGCTCAGACAGAGGTAGCCTATTGCCCAGTATGTATAAAATCCTTGGTTCAGTGCCTATTACCATAAAAAATGTATTTTAAAACCTGGTATTATGACTCACATTTTTTAAGTATTCTTATACTTCAGAGCTTGATATAAGAGTATTACAATTTTGAGATCAGCTTGTCTCAAAACAGAAATGATGCTCCCACACAGATCATAAATTAATTAAATAAACGGAAAAAACATATAATATGCAAATAAATTCGATATTTATGTTCATCCCCTCTAATTCTTTTCCCCTTCAATTTCTTCATCTTAGTTTTTCTATTAAACTTTTTAAAATGTATTCACAAGTATGGAGGTTTTTTTTGTTTTTGTTTCTCTCTGTGTGTCTCTGTCTATGTCTCTCTGTCTGTCTCTGTCTCTGTCTCTCTCTCTGTGTATACTGCTCACATGCTTACTGCACTTGGAGGTGAGAAGAGGTGTCAGACTGTCAGACTAGAGCTATAGACAGTTGTGAGCCACCATGTGGGTACTGAGAATTGAAACCCAGTCCCTTTGAAACAACATCCAGTGCTCTTCAAAACCAACTCTCCAACTTTCTTATCTTGGTTTATACTGTAATGCAAAACACCTGCAGTATGCAATTGACCAAAAGTAGTGGTTAAGGACAACTTTGATCTTCTTAGTACTGGTACTGCGACAGACAGGTAGATCAATGGAATAGAATTGAAGACCCAGAAATGAACCCACACAAGTATTGTCACTTGATCTTTGACAAGGGAGCTAAAACCATCCAGTGGAAAAAAAGACAGCATTTTCAACAAATGGTGCTGGCACAACTGGTGGTTATCATGTAAAAGAATGTAAATTGATCCATTCTTATCTCCTTGTACTAAGGTCAAGTCTACATGGTTCAAGGAACTCCACATAAAACCAGAGACACTGACTCTCTCAAAGATATGGGCATAGGGGAAAAGTTCCTGAACAGAACAGCAATGGCTTGTGCTGTAAGATCGAGAATTGACAAATGGGACCTCATAAAATTGCAAAGCTTCTGTAAGGCAAAAGACACTGCCAATAAGACAAAAAGGCCACCAACAGATTGGGAAAGGATCTTTACCAATCCTAAATCAGATAGGGGACTAATATCCAATATATACAAAGAACTCAAGAAGATAGACTCCAGAAAATCAAATAACCCTATTAAAAAATGGGGCACAGAGCTAACCTTTAGTTAAAAATATAACCATTTCTAGTATATTTGTATAACCATTTTACTACTATGTATTTTGTGTGGTGATATTTTATTTAATCTTTTTGCAGCCATGTTTACAGAGACTTCATTTGTTCGCTACACTCCACTCTAGATGTGATGTCACACTTTCTTCCTTCAGCTGTTCAATAGATATGTTCATTCTTTTAAATCTTTCCGTGTCTGTGTCATTTTTAAGGTCATTTTCTTCAAATTCCGGCTTGTCCTTTAGTCTCCTGCTTCCCCTCCCCTCCCCTCCCCTCCCCCCCTCTCTCTACCCCCCAAACCAAAAATATTTATTGTTACATCTTGGCTGAAGCTTTTTTTTTTGAGCTTTCATACAGAGTTATGTTTTTTTTTTCTTAGATATTTTCTTTATTTACTTTCAAATGCTATCCCCTTTCCTAGTTTCCCCTCCAAAAATCCCCTATCCCTTCCCCCCTCCCCCTGCTCCCCAACCCACCCACTCCCATTCCTGGTCCTGGCATTCCCCTATACTGGGGCATAGAGCCTTCACAGGACCAAAGAGTAGGGTGTGAATTTAACCTAAAGTATTTTCTCTTTTTGTCCTCAAAACTCCAATAATTATATAAATTAAGGCAAGAGTGGTAACTGAAAATACAGGAGGCCCCACCTATGTAGCCAGTGTCCACACTTTCTGTTATATATAGTCAATCACAATTTAAAGAATATTAAATGGAAAATTACTGAAATAAGTTCTTGTGTTTTAAATAAATTTTACTGTAGCATACTGAGATACTAGCTTTCCTTTGGTGTTGTTAATCGCATTGAGCCTAACTTATACAGATAAAACTATGAAACACATATAGGAAGGCACTTGTACCTCAAACTAGACAGGGTTCACTGAGCACTTTTAGAAAGTATCTTTCATGGAAATGGAGAGGAGCATGAGGAAAAGAAGGTCCAGAGATAGGCCCAAAGTGGGATCCAGCTCAAGGGGAGGCCCCAAGGCCTGACACTATTACTGAGGCTATGGAACGATCACAAAAAGGGACTTGTCATGACTGCCCTCTGAAAGACCCAACAAGCAGCTAAAAGAGTCAGATGCAGATATTTGCACCCAACCAATGGACAGAAGCAGCTGATGCCTCTCATTGAATTAGAAAAGGCTGAAAGAAGCTGAAGAGAAGGGTGATCCTGTAGGATGACCAGCAGTCTCAATCTGGACCCCCGAGATCTCTCAGACACTGGAACACCAAAGAGACAGCATACACAACATACATACAGTAGAGGACTTCTGGGTCTGTGTTCATTCAGAGATGATGCACCTAACCCTCAAGAGACTGGAGGCCCCAGGGAGTTTAGAGGTCAGGTGGGGTGGGGGGTGGGGAAGAGGTGTGGGATGGTAAGCAGTCAGAGGATAGATGGGTAGAGGTGAGGAATGGAATATGGAGTGTAAAAAAAATGAATTACGAATAAAATAAAATTAAAAAAGAATATCTTTCAATCAACAATAGTATTACTATTATATAATCTTATACTATGTAATAAACTTTAATATATGTGTGTATACAAAAAATTATACAGTGTTCAGAACTACCCACATCTGCTATCTATTGAGATCATGGGAATGTACCATGAAAAGAATAGATAAGGTTTGCAGAAATAAATAGCTACTCTAGACATTCATTTTCCTAATGAAATCTAAGCACATTCTGCCACCTTAAAGGAAGAATAAACTCATAAGTAAATCCCCATTCTCCTATCGCTTTTCTTTTCCTCAGCAAGAAAAAATTTAAGAGTTCTGTCTTTTCAATACTTGAGATTTTAAATAAAACTACAGGAGTTGGTTACAGTCATTACACTCTAATGTGACAAATACTAGAGTCAATTTAAGTAAATTCTAATGGGTTATGAGGTCAAAAAATGTAAGACTGCATAATTTATTAGATCAAGCAAATCCCTTTGCAAGTAGAGTTAAATGAAGCATTAGGCTATTACTGACTTTCATGAATAAAGGTTTATATAAGTGTTTATCTAATTATAAAATAAATGGAATTTGCTGTGTAAACTTTATTTAGAAAATCTTTCTTGATACTGTCATGTTTAAAACTATTGAATCAAATTTAATTCACAGACTATCATACTAAAACAAATTATATTTATTGTACTGTTTTAAATAAAGACATAAAAGTGATTCAGACATTTTGATTAGTTAAATATGCTAACTATAAAACATAAAATCTCATTTGTGAATCAAGACACCCACAAACAATTCAAAAGCATTATAACCATATTCACAGATAAATTGACATGCAACTCAGAATTGTGATTTATTATGTGGTAATATGTGGTTTCTTTTGTTATTTCTATGTATTATTTTCTCATAAAAAAGAACTATGTTATTAGAGATGTGTAAACTAGAAGGCCAACAATGAATAGGCAAAGAAAAGTGTCGATAATGTGTTTATAAAGCAAAAGAGTAATTTACTTTTTTATAATTTAACATTATATTTAGATAGCATCCAGTCCATTTCCTAAATTAAATAAATCTCAAATGGAAGAATGTGACTGGATAAACGTGTATGTTAAGATAAAGCTATTACACAAGTCAAAAATTACTGAGAAAAAAATCGATCCCCATTAGTTTCTCATTCTATCAAACTTATAAAATGCCAAGAAATGATATTATTGCAGTTGAATTCAATGAAACAAGGAACACCGACCTCAGAAATTAATGGGTTTTTGTCCATCTGTTGTTATTGTTAAGGCTGGCTTAGCAGTAAAGGTGCTTGCTCCTAGGTCTACTGACCTGAGTTTGATTGCTGGGACTCACAGAGTAGAAAAGGAGAAATGACTCCCACATATATAGATCATCATATGCACCCCCCACATACATGCATGCATACATACATACATACATACATACATATATACACACACAATGAAATAAAAGTTTTAAATCAATTTTAATCAAATTAACTTAATTAAGAATTATACACATACTTACAGTAGTAATGCACTGAAGCTAGTATTTTACAAGACAAGTTAGTTATTATAATTATGAATAAATGTACTTCAAGATGATATATTTTCAAGCCAATATACTGGTGAGTTGTACAAGGGATTATGTTTGTCACTTGGTCCACACAAAAATTTTGTTAGCAGAATTGTTTCAAAAGATATAAGGTACGATGGTTCACACCTTTAATTCCAGTGCTCCAGAGTCAAAAAAAAAGGGGGGGAGGGGTCTGTGAGTCAAAGCCAGACTGGTGTACACAGTGAGCTCCAGGCCAGCCAGGGCTATATAGAAAGACTTTTCTTCCAAAATGATTTAGAAAAGAAATTGAAATATCATACAATCCACCCATCATTCCCTAAAATGAACAAGATTCTAAACAGTAACGTTAATACATAACTATTCCATTCTGGGATAGAGCATATTTAAAAGAAGACAAAACAGACCTGGCTTACATATGAATTCCATTTTAAAAAATATACACTTTTAGCTCTTTATTGCACATTTATGTGCTGATATCCACCATAGGTCAAATACATACATTCACCACTAAATAAAACAAAGAGACCTCTAAACAAAAATTAATATATATTAAAATTTCATAAAAAATAAAATGTGAAAAATGTGACCCTCTGAATGCATGAGACGGTGACAGTTAAGCATGAGTGAGAAAAGCCTGACACAGAAGGATGAGGAGGTGTGACACTCAGAAAAGACAGCCTGGAGCGAAGAGAGGGTGGCAGGAACACTGTGGGAAGTACAGTATATAGTCAGGACAAAGTGATGGAGTACTAGGCTCACGTCACAGCTCAAACATGTGAGGTACGCCCACACATGCTGGGAGGACACACACACAGGAGGGTGAGGCAGACACACCGTCATTCTGGAGCTCTGGTTATATGAGATATGCTGTTGCGATTTACTTTTTAAATGAGTTTGGATCTACTATAAAATATTATATGACAATGTCAAGAGGAAAAAAATGGGTACTGGAGAAAGTAGAATGTTAAAATAGAAGCTAATATACTTTTTTTGTTGTTTTTACAGTTGAACTGAGCTTTTTTTAAATTACATATTTTAAGGCAAAAGAAAGATATTTATTAATCTGTAAAAATTAAAGCTTTATCTGGGAACACTGATTTTTCCATAGCAACAATACTTTGTGTCTCATCACTTTACCTGGGACCTGCCCAGAACAAATCCCAGTCATTTAACCACAGTGTTTGGGGTCACACAAGTGCCATGCTCCCTTATCTCACATTTAAAGCCAGTGTGCACTCACTATAAAGGTAGTGCAAGAACGGAAGACAGGGATGTTTCTGCATTCAGCAAAACTTAAAATATTTCATTTTGGAATGAAACGGATTTACCATGTTTGGTTTTGTCATATTTTGTTGTATCAGTGGGATGAAATCTGGTGTCTTGAGTCTCCTAAACAGGTATACACCCCAAAGTTGGGAATTTTGTTCACTATGCAATTATACTAGCTGAGCTAAAGAAGAAAACAAAACAAAAAACCAAAAACACATTATACATAAACAATGGCAGACAAAGCACCTCTATATTACTAGACAAAAGGAAGATATAGAAAAACTAAAGTATTTAAAACAAATTATCAGGACTTGGGACACAATGTAGTGAATATGTGTAGGGGCCTAGGTTCAATTCCCAGTGTTAGAAAAATAATCAAAAGTATTTTTTTTAAAGAATTTCTTTTAAAAAGAAAATAAAGCTTCAAAATAAATTTCTAAATTTAATAATACTTTACCAAACATATAAAGTCATTTAGAGATGGTAAATTAATTAAACTGAGTATACTAAAGAGTCAAGAATTGTGTTCAGCACTTGGGAAGCAGAGGCAGGCGGATTTCTGAGTTCAAGGCCAGTCTGGTCTACAAAGTGAGTTCCAGGACAGCCAGGGCTATACAGAGAAACCCTGTCTGGAAGGAAAAAAAAAAAGAATTGTGTTCAGAGGAAATTACCATGTTTCTATGAGACCAACTGCTCAAGGAGAGCAGCAGACTGAAGAGCAAGGCGAGTGCTCTGTGGTTATCTCAGCTTCTGATGGGTTCACACAAGTTACCGTCACTGCTCAGCAGTGATTGGTCATTTGGGGATTAATGATTAGTTTGTAGTTAATAAAAACATAAGCTTTTCTGAATATATTTTTAAACTAAACAAACAAACAGCAGTTTGAGGGACACATACGTGAAGGACCTTCTGCCTCAGTGTGCTTGTGAGAGGTGAGTTTATGTGCCGAGAGAACCCATGGGAAAGCGTCAACTTCAGCTGTTGGCATTTCCTCATATCATCAAATTTCTTGAAGTAAATCTTTCTCTTACTGAAGTTGCTAACTAGACAGTGCATTATATATTATGCACCCATTCCCTAACACTGATACCCAAAAAGTTTTAAAATAGAAATCTTCTTGGGGACCAAACCTAAGGCCCTTTCACTAAACAATTCTGCTCCCAATCATTTCTAGCCCTGGACACTACCTCTTCTTAAAAACATCAGTTCGTCTACACAGCCCTATTCAGACACGTGTTCTCCCTGAACACTAGAACACAACCTGTCTGCTTTTGAGCAGTCTCTACTCACATGTTACAGGTGACAGTGCACCTCTAAAAATGTTGACCAAGCAAGGGCAAATACCTTAGGCCTCACATTTAAGATCCTTGAGAATCAGGGCCCAGCATACTGTTGTAATCTTATTTCCAATGCCCTTCTTTGCTTACCACACACACTCAGCAGACTGCTGAGTGTTCACTCTTCATGCTCTTTTACCTCCTGGCTATCCTCCTTCACTAAAGCCATCACAAGGTCTGATCATATGCTCAGTCAATCCTCATCCTTAAGACTATGAACCCACACAAAGGTTTTACTGATGATTCAATTTTAAGCATTCACCCTTCCTGTTTTAACAAGCAACTTCTACTAATCTTCTTTAATTTTACATTTGATAGTACATTATATATTATTCATAGGTATTAAGTAAAAATATACAAATACAGTAAGGAACCTTAAACTACAAATTATTTGAAAATATACACTTCAAAAACAAACAGCTCTTGTCAACAGGGATTTAATAAAGTTTATAAACTATACAGACAAACTCAAGGTATGACTTTTCCAGAAACATTCTAGACAGATGACAAAAAAGTTTTTGAATCAAAATTAGTGAAATTCAACACAAAACAGAATTTATATTTCAAAGACTGAATTTACCTGCCACAACTGTGCATACTACTTACCATGATGCTGTACGACAGTATAGCAAAAGACCAAGAAAAATACTATACCTCTACTTATAATAAATAAAACTAATCAATGGTGTAATCTTTCTGTAAGAATCATTGGAACTCTGGGAGAGAGCTAAAGAGAAAGCATCATGTCTATTATTACTGTGACTGAATGGGATTAACTAATCCTCATGGGACAAAGTTATGAATTAAGTGATGATCCCAACACTAAGAAAATTTGTGGAGAGAGAATGCAAATAGCTCTCTAATTATCTACAGCCTATTAACAAGCAATCCTTATTACTTGCAATTAAAATCCTCTTAAATTTTATGGTAAAAGTTCATTGAAACGTTGAAAATTATATGCTAATTACTGTACTGTAAAGCACATGTTTAGTGTGTAGTTTTACTATGGGCTCAATAAATAAAAAAATATCAAATCCTAGGTGATATACTGACTAAATGTTTTACTTAATAGAAAACATATGTGGCATAAAGTACCAAAAGCTCCTGCTATAATTTCCCAGGAATGGAGGACTGGAATACCCCAGGAACTGAAGAGCCTAAACAACCATGTATGTAATTCTTTGTTGTATAGATAAAAGCTCTTTAGGAACCTAAATCAGGTTTATTTTAGTCATGCTTCTACAATAGTACCAATGGGGGGGGGGCTTTTAACCAATAAATATTTGAGAAATGAGTAAATAACTGATTTTCCTACTAGCAGATTAAATTTCATTAGGAGAAAATATTATGGTATAAGGTAAAAACCAACACATATAAGCAGTATGAAGTAACACCATACCCATGAGTGGTTTTATTCTTTCAACTGAGGTCTCTCTCACTTGTCCACAAAGTTTTATACTTAAGTTAGTCAGGGAGAAAACCCTTAGTACATCAAAGAGGCTAAGCAGCACTGAGTTGCCCTACCTAATACAGTCCTATTTCATAGACTCTCCCTCTTCCTTTGTCTCTGTCTCTTTCCTCTCTCCAACTCCTCTACTAAGGAACACACATAATCTCTCCCTCCCCCACCTCTATCTACTGGGATCCAAATGAGAAATTTCTCCATTTTCTTCTACTCTATAGAATTCTTTTATTTCTACTTTGATTTTTCTGTCAAAAAAATCTATTTCTGTCAAGGAAATTTCCCACTTTCAAGATTCTACAAACTATACTATTGCAGTGTCCATTATCAACTTACCCCAAACATTAATGGTTCAACGATTAATGAACATAAAAATAAAAATATTTTTGATGTCTTTTCTCCTCCATTTATCACGTTTTATATTTCACCCCACAAAGGGCATTTTATACTGTTAACCTATCTCAGTGTATAGCAAACACATCTCAAACATTCAGTAGTCATGTCCAGCTACAACATAAGACTGAACAGATATTGACACTTGATCAAACTGAGTCTAAACAAGTCTCATGTTTCTCTTTCTATGCATGTTGGTCAATGACTTAGGTATTACTAGACTAATCCTCAGCTTCTTACCTGCTACCTTAACTAGCTCTGCGAATCATGATCAGCTTTCATTCTTACTGTTGTAATTCTATTCTTTTGCTACACCTAATAGCTACAATTCTTGAATTACAAAGAACTTTGCATCAGATTTTTATGATTGACATTATGAATTTAAACATAATTTATACTGTTTCAATCTGCTATAGTTAGACTTATATTCTGCCCTATTCCATCTTGGGTCAGTAGAAGCCTCTTTAATTTAGATTCTCAAAACCCTCTTACCTGATCCCAGGATTTTCTTCATTTAGGGTGGAGGGGGAAACAGGGTTAGTTTCTGATGAACCCAAGGACTCAAGACATGCTAGCAACGACTAGGCAAGCACTCTACCACAGATTCATATCCCAACCCTCTACCATTGAGTGGTAGGATGCTAGGATACATACACACCATTAGGCTTTCAGATCTAACTGGTTAATCAAAGCTAACCTTGCCTAGTCCAGGAACTACATGAAGAGAAGCAGGCTAGTGATTACTTTCAATACATTCTATGGAGATACTCCCTTTCTCCTGTCATTGTTGATCCTTAACAGATTTCTGCAGTTACAAAGAAAACTGTTGTGAATGGCCCAAGGCAACTATCTTTCCCATTACTTTTGCAACTGAATTTATGAAACAGACTACTAGAATTGAAGCATGTATGTAAAAACTAAGTGCTTCTGTAATTTTGGCAGACCTTCCTTGCTACGTAGCTGTTCATACACTCTGTACTACCTGTACACTCTGTAGGCATGCCTCTAGCCAAGTATGCCTTTCATCTTCACAAGCATTCAGCAGAAGTGACTCAGAAACTTATACAACAACCTGAGAGTTTACTGTCAACTTATGCTTGCCTTGGTCTTTTAACACTACTGCCAAGAAAATGCCTATTCTACCCAAAACAGGAACAAATAGCAAAGCTAATTACAAACATTTGGGTTACTTTTCTTTGATGGTAGGGTTTTCATATTTGAGAAAGTAGACTTCAAACTAAAACCTATCAGAAGAGATAGGGAAAAACTATATACTCATCAATGGAAAACTCTCTACAAAGAGGACATATGCTTGCATAGAACAGCATTAAGAAATAAGAAAATCAAGAAAAAAAATAAGCAGCAGCCCAGAATACAGATTCCAAATGTAAGAAGAAATATTGATTATTGTTAAAATAATATAGATTTTAAATTAAAATTGTAGTTTTAAAGAAAATATAATGTATTTTTCTGCATAATTAACAAAAATGAACAAAACCACCACAATGGGGGAGGAAGAGAGGGGTGAAGAGAGAAAGGGGAGGGAGGGAACTGGATCTGGTATTGAGTGGGAGAAAAGAACTGACACCCTGAGGGCCAGCAGAAAGAATGGAAACAGGCAACCTCAGGAGGTAGGGGGCACCCTCCAGAATGTACCAGAGACCTGGGAGGTGCAACATTCTCAAGACTCAAAGGAGGGACCTTAGATGAAATGCCCTACAGTGGAGAAAGGGAACTTGTAGAGCCCACTTCCAGCAAAAAGACAAGGCATCAAGTGAGGGATGGTGTTACTATTCCACAGTCAAAACTCTGACCCATAATTGTTACTGTCTAAAAAAACCTGCAGGGATGGAAATGGAGAGGAGCCTAAGGAAAAGAAGGCCCAGCAAGGGGCCCAAAGTGGGATCCAGCTTAAGGGGTGGTCCCAAGGCCTGACTCAAAAAGGTCAACAAGCTGGAGTGCCCAAGTACAGACACCTCAGTCCCATTTGAGAGGGAGAAGAAAGCAATCACAAGTGGGGAGGGAGAGAGGGATCTGGGAGGGAAAGTGGATGAGGTAGGGGAGGCACTGGGAGGGGAGGGGGGAACCTGATCTGGTACTGAGTGAGGGAAAAGGACTGAAACCCTGAGGGAAAGCAGAAGGAATGGAAACAGGCAACCTCAGAACATAGAAAGTTGGGGGGATCCTCCAGAATGCACCAGAGACCTGGGGGGAGGTGGGAGAGAGACTCTCAGGACTCAAAGGGTGGGACCTTAGATGAAATGCCAGCAAATAGGGAGAGGGAGTTTGTAAAGCCCACCTCCAGCAGGAAGACAGGGTATCAAATGAGGGAGAGGGGGTCATCACACAGTCACAACTCTGACCCATAATTGTTCCTGTCTGAAAGAATTACAGGGATGGAAATGGAGAGGAACCTGAGGAAAAGAAGGTCCAGCGACAGGCCCTAAGTGTGATCCAGCCCAAGGGGAGAACCCAAGGCCTGACACTGTTACTAAGGCTATGGAGCGCTCATGAAAAGGGAACTAGCATGACCACACTCCAGAAGACCCAACAAGCAGTTGAGAGTCAGATGCAGATATTTGCGGTCAACCAATGGACATAAGCAACTGACTCCTGTTGTTGAATTAGGGAAGGCTAAAAGAAGCTGAGAAGAGTGATCCTGTAGGAGAACCAGCAGTCTCATTTAATCTGGACCCCTGAGATCTCTCTAAAATTGGACCACCAAACAGGAAGCTGCTATGAGACCCCCAACACACATACAGTAGAAGACTGCTGGGTCTGTGTTCATTCAGAGATGATGCACCTAACCCTAAAGAGACTGGAGGCCTCAGGGAGTTCAGAGGTCAGGTGGGGTGGGGTGAGGACATCTTCCTGGAGACAGGGGGCAGAGAGGAGGTATGGGATGTGGAAGAGTTGGAGGGTGGACTGGGAAATAATAATAATAAATATCAAATCAACCAAAAAAATAGTAACTATAATTCTACACCACAATGGGGGAATAAATTTCACAATTATTCATTATAGATTTGATGAATAACAGAAAATATCAAGTTCCTAAAGCAAGAAAATAGAAATGTTTATTACCTCAGTTTGATCAGTATACACTGTACATATGTACTGAAATATCACACTACATGTAACAAATATTATACACATAAAACTATTACCTATTAATCAAAGAAATTTTCTCCAGTTTTAGGAGATATAAATGCTAATTACTCTGGTTTGGTGATTAGATCTGTATGTATACATTAAGTTATTAAACTATTTATCATAAACATGTAAAACTGAAACTATGATTAAAATTTTAAATGTTTTTACATCATATAAAATATAACCATTTAGTAATGGTTTCTATGTATCATATTTTTTCTATTAGTATATGTCATTAACTACACATGGAAGCCTTAACATTATGTTTACCACCAATGTTCTTAGCTATCATGAGAAAAATACCTCAGAGAATAAAGAGAAAAGTTAGACTCTCTATGAACAAGGGTTAAAGATGAGATATACTATCCTTATTATTGTGTGAATTTATTTCATATGTTGTTTATAAGTAAAGTTAACAAGGTCATCCATGAATCCATGCTAATTTTCTCTAAAAACTAAAGATATTTTTACCATATTTAAAGAAATTAAATATTGGAAGTAACAAAGCAAGGCAAACTGTCTATGTATTTTATTTCCCTAAAACATTAAAAATTCATACATTGACATTAGTGAAAATAATAAGAACATGTGCATGTTTATTATCTGTCAGCTACTCTGAGTACTATATATACATGTAACAGTTTGCTTATTTAAAAGTTATTCTCTTCATAATTTTAATGTGCTTTGCTCTTGCATCTAATGTTTTATGTGGCATTATTTTGCTTTTACTGCAAAAGAAAGATCTGGCTCCCAAAGATAAAGGAGATTTTTGGTAAATGGTGAAGGTAAAGAAATAAATGACCCACTTGGCTAGTGTGTAATTACACTGCCTGAGATTGTAACAATCTATCACAACAAGGAGGATGACACCATGCTAAGGGGTGAGTCAAAGGAGATAGCCTTTGACTAACTACAAGACCCTGACAATCGATAAGCCACAGATATTGTGCTCTCAAAAACAATTGAATTCTAAAAAAGTTTGAAAATAGATACCCTTCTTCTTCTGATACTGATCAGAGACCCATCTTGACCTTATTCTAGAAGAGCAATACTTCCTAAAACAGGCATATGAAGCACATAAATCCTTCCCATCTCTGATTTCCTCTGTGGAATGGATACTAAACATACTCCTATTAAGACACAGACCTACAAGCAAAAAACTTACTAAAATCTTTGTAGCATTTTAACTAAAAAAATTCCAGGGTTAGTAGGTAAACAATCTCACAAAAAAATTATTTCAAATATGGAAGAATCTAAAAAAAATTATGGAAGAATCTGACAGAAAACTGGATTTTACATTTCAGGATTGCAGTGTGTGTCTTAAATTAGACACTTAACAGGTGATTTCACTATAGAAAAGACAAAGAAAAGAAAAGAACCTTTAAAAAGATGAAAACCAGTGGTTTTTCAGTCCATATTCAATTTTCTACAATGACGTGCCAGAGCAATCCCATCCCACCCGTCTCCCTCCATGCTGTCTCTCCTGTTGTGTTTTCAGACCCTGAATTTGTGCTGACTTTTATTACCAAAGACTTGTGATAAAATTCATCACATTTATTAAAACTTACATTTCTTCCCTTTGTTTCCTTTGCAGGCCAAACTTACCAACAGCAGGCATGTGAATGAGAATCATCTCTATCATCTCTGAGCTGTCAAAACATGACTGTTCAAAAAATGCCATGTAGAGGCAATAGAAATATTTTGAAAACCATGAATCTCACATGTGAGTACAGAGTTCATTTCTGTATTCCCAAACAAATTAAGGACACATCCCATACTGCTTGGGAAAAAAAAAGAAAAGAAGAGAAAATATAAAACCACAGGAAGAAATATCTATAGAAGCTCCTACCTCTGCTCTTTCTTTCATTCAGTATCATATATGAAAGACCCAAAAGCATATGCCAGGTAGTGAGCCAGGGACTGAGAATACAGGCATACATTCTAGTTAGGTGTACCACGAGTACCTTAAAGTATTTGGGGAAAAAAGAAACCACATACTCAGGATATGCCAAATGCTGTGAGAACATATTAAAACAGGAAGCAACTTACAGAGTAGTGTTTCTAAAGGAAAAAAAAAAAAAACAAAGGTTGGTGGGATTCTAAATATTGTCATATTTCCAACAGAATTAGAAAGAATTGGGATACGCAGTTAAGGCACAAGCACTAAAGATCTCTCTCTCTCTCTCTCTCTCTCTCTCTATCTCTCACTCACACACCACACACACACACACACACACACACACACACACACACACACACAGAGGCATGGGAAAAGAAAACACCAGGTATATCTAAATTGTAAGTTGCCTCTTGTGACTAAGAATGCATAGAAAGCTGAAGAGACTGGCTATAAGAAGCAGGTAGTGCAGTACCTTCACAATGAATAGGGTTTTCAACAGCTGTTAACAATGGCACTTCAGAGGCTAAAATACTCTTGATGGCAAGGAAAAGAGCTGTGGCAAGCTACCTGCACATGTATAGCTCCAAGAGATTGTCAGTGATCATAAATTGTAATCAAAGCAATTTATTATCCTAGGCTATCTATGTAGATTATATAGAATGAAAAGCTGTTCTAATTTCAGAGTTTTCTCTTTGTAGCAATGTTCTCATTGTGGCTTGATTAAAATCTAGCCTAAAGCACAGTAGTAGCCTGCTGCTAATATCTCCAAGTTCTACACTGCCAGCTGATATAGAATTCTTGCTCTAGGTATATGAAATTCAAAGATTCAATCTACATCTTTATTCTATCAATCACGACAGCATGTCACATATAAGATAGTAATTAACATCAGTATTTGAAGTAAAACAGTAACAATTTACCAAGAGTAAAAAATTACAAATTAAAAGTTTATTTTCAAAATGTCATAACTACATAACACCATTGCTCTATGCCAAACTTATCCACAAGACAGTGTTCTAATCATGAATAAGTTGTTCCTTTTAGACATCATTAAGAACTTATAATTATTAGTAGGTAAATTTAAAACAATATATAAGTTAAAATTTCATTTGGGTTGTTTAAAAAAACATAATTTTATAAGGTTTAACAAATGCATATGGCTATATGAGGATCCTTCCAAATACATTCAGATTCAGGTTTCAATAGGGATTCACGACCAGCCACTCTTGGGACGTGGATCTCTTACAGCAGCAGTAGACAAGTCAAGATCAACAAAGGCTAAAGCACAGGACACAAAGCCCAGAGAAACCAGGCTTAAGCTTCCAGCATCCTTCCAAATGCAGTCACACAGGAGTTACTTAATTCTTCCAGCAGTGAGTTGTGATAACATGTGTAAAATGTTTCTCTAGGGAAGCTCATTAGAATCCCAGCTCCCATGGCTTCTGTTGGAACTGGTTGCATAGGCATCCTCTGCCTAGCACATGCCATAATTACTGACTCCCAGAAAATAAACCGTTTTCAATTAACTACACTGTTTGTACAAAGAGTCTAGGTAAAGTGAGAGACAAATTAATTATGAAATTTATGTCACAGTAGAGAACACTATACCATTCAAGTTTCAAGATGTCAGTCAAGGTCCTACTATGTAATCATCCCTTTCCAAGAAAAAGAATCTGTTATGTTAACTGCTTTTCCCTGCATAGCTATGGAATCACAGGATAATCAAGACATATATAACTTGATCACATTAAGGGGAAAAAAAAGTTCTTGAACCCCATTGATGGCAACTTTTATAAATACTAGTCTGATTTTTTTTTGTTTTCCTCTTCCTTCTTTTCTCTTCCCTGTGTTCTCCTCTTCTCCCTTTTTCTCCATTCATTCTTTTGAGAAATTGTCTCACTCTGTAGGCCATGCTATCCTCTAACTTGTGATCATCACCCTGCCTCAGCCACCTGAAATGCTGGGACTATAAGTGTGTACCACCACACATAGCTACTGATTTCTACCTGTAAGTATGCTTATATCAGACATTCATATAATTGGAATCATACATTACACAGACTTCTAAGTTTAGCTTCTTTATCTCTGTGCCATATGCCTACCATTTATCTCATCAGCAAAAATATTCAGATTTTTCTCTGTGAACTACATTTTTGTCATTGTAATAGTAGATCTGCTGTGCTATACAAGTCACTGTGCAAAAAACTGTCATGCAGTTTTCAAAGTGGCAACAAAATTCTCATTCTGTTGTGCATTCTTTTTGTTGTTGTTGTTGTTTTGTTTTGTTTTTCAAGACAGGGTTTCTCTGTGTAGCCCTGGCTGTCCTGGAACTCACTCTGTAGACCAGGTTGGTCTCAAACTCAGAAATCTACCTGCCTCTGCCTCCCAAGTGCTGGGATTAAAGGCGTGTGCCACCACCGCACGGCTCCTGTTGTGCATTCTTACTAGCAATCTGTGAAGAAGTTCCACAGTATAGTTTGAATTAAAGGTATTAGTATTTATGCAGGCACTAGAGATAAAACCTAATGAAATTAGATAATATCATATATATATATGTAAAAATCACATATATATATATATTATATATCATACATAATACACACACACACACACACACACACACACACACACACACACACACGTTCCATTTCCAAATGGAAAAATCTATCATATTTTGAAACTCAGTTTGGTTATTATCACCCCATATAAGCCTATAAGCCTATACAAACTCACTATTTTTTAGTGTTGACAGATAATTTTATTTATCATATTAGATTGAAAAGTATTTGTTCTATGATAGCACAGGCACAAATACTTACCTGCCTGTATGTCAGATCAATAGCTGGTATGTGGTAGGAGTTACTTAGCTCTGTATGATTATTATATCAGATATGCCTTGTAATCTACAACTTCTGCTAAAATAATTAAGCAGAGAATTAACATATTTAGCCAAATGGATGAAATTATGATTTACTCCAGAAATGAAAAACAAAAGAACTATTTCAATATTCACTTGGTAAAACACTTGAAACAACGATTTCAAAACACTGAATTGAAGTTAAAAAGGAAGAGGAATCTGGGTGACATAAACAAGGTTAGCCTGCTATGGAAGTAGCAGCTCACTGGCTGCCAAATTTCTAACCTACAATATGGAGAAAGGAAACAGCAAATGCCAGCACACCTTTAGACTTGAAGGGATGGAGAAAGGTGCACAAGAGAGGACAGTAAAACAACAAGAAGAAAGCTTATGAGAAACTTGCAGGAAGTATTTTACAGAATTCTAATCACTGAGTGCCTATGAGGAAACCACTCCAGGTCAGAGGGAGAACTGCACTCAGAATTCAAGGCCTCTCTCTTAATAATTGATGAGAGAAGACAGAAAACCATAGAGGTTATATAAACACTTCAAAACCATCTATTAGATAGAGCTGACTGGACCTCACAGACATACGCAACACTGTACACAGTACAGTATGTGTACAAAACAGCACAAAACAATTACAGTATTCACCAACAGAATACACTAGCGGTCACAAAAAAGGTACATAAGTTTAAAAGTATTTATAATCAAAGTATGCTTTTTACATCAAAGTAAATTACAGATCACTACTCCAACTTTTTTTTAGATAATCTCCAAATATTTGCAAAGTATTGTAAATAACCATGGGACAAAGAACAAAACAAGAAAAGTTTTAAAATCGAATGGAAATAAAACTACAGTCTAGAAATATTGGCCCAGGGCTGTATGTGATTCTATCCCCTGGGAAGCTGTGATGGGAGGATTCTGAGTTCAAGACAAGCCTTGATTACATAGTGTTACCCTGTATAAAACAAAATAAAAATAAAAACAAAAAAGTAAATGAAAGATAGGGAAGAACTGAGAGAGTGGGTGAAGAATGGAAGAAAAAAAAAACCAATTAGACTGTGTGGAATATTGGCAAGGCTATGTATTAGGGCTAAATCCATAGACATACTTACTACTCATATTACAAACATTAAAAGCATAAAAAAGTATTGTTAGAAGCAACTTAAGCCTACTAAATTGGGCAATTATAAGGATGAACAAAAATACTGTATTAACATGTTTTAGCTTTATTTAATTTTATGCATATGAGTGTTTTATCTGAATATAGGTATTGCAGCATATGTGTGTGAACCTGGTGCATGTAGCTTTCTTTTCTTTCTTTTTTTTTTTTGGTTTTTCGACACAGGGTTTCTCTGTGTAGCCCTGGCTGTCCTGGAACTCACTTTGTAGACCAGGCTGGCCTCGAACTCAGAAATCCGCCTGTCTCTGCCTCCCGAATGCTGGGATTAAAGGCGTACGCCACCATGCCCAGCTGCATGTAGCTTTCAGAAAGGGGAATAAGACGCCCTGGAAGTAGGATTACAGATACAAAAAGCAGTTAAAGATGGTTGTGAGCCACCATGTGGGTTTTGGCAGGTCCTCAGAAAGACTATCTAATGCTCTTAGCCACTGAGAGAGCTCTCAAGCCCTAGAATACTACATATTTTAAAAACTAAAATTGAAATTCTAAGTTTAACAAGACATAACAAGATAATTCAAGCAGTAAGATATTGTGGTTTAAGATTGAAAACCTAAATTCAATCCCTAGAATAAACATTAAAAAAAAAAAAAAAAAAGCCGGGTGTGGTGGCACACGCCTTTAATCCCAGCACTCTGGAGGCAGAGGCAAGCAGATTTCTGAGTTTGAGACCAGCTTGGTCTACAGAGTGAGTTCCAGGACAGCCAGGGCTACACAGAGAAACCCTGTCTTGAAAAACCCAAACCAAACCAAACAAACAGCAACAACAACAAAAAGTTCTCTCTCTTGCCTTTTTGCTCTTGCTCTCTCCTCTCCCTCCTGCTACCCCTTCTGTCCACAGCTCATGGCCCACCTCTACTCCTCTACTCTCTTTCTACCTTTCTCTGTCTCTACTACCCTCTCAACTCCTCTCCGCATGCCCTGAATAAACTCTATTTTATATTTAAAAAAAAAAAGCTGGGAGTAGGACACGTACTTTTAACCCCAGCACTGGGACAGCCCGGTGGCCAGGCTAGGAATTATTGAATTCCAGGGCAAAACCAAGTTGGATCCCTCTTGAGAAACACCACACACAAGGTTGTGTTCTGGCTTCCATCACGTATAACATACATTGACATACATCAGTACCCACATATACATCCAAATGGGCATGCTCTCTAATGTGCACATGAAAATACATACATACATACATACATACATACATACATACATACAATTCATTCATTCAAAAAACCTGAAGGTTCATGCGGCTGAGTTACTTAACTATGCAGTCAAAAGAGGAAATATCAACTTCACACATTGTATTTTGATGATGAGGAATACCTTAAGTCCATTTCATGAGGCTAACATTATCATAGTACCAAAATATGACAAATGCACTATGAAAAAAGATCCAAAAATGAATGTCCCACATAATGGAGAGACACTACCCACAAAATTACCTAAACAAATACAATCATATAGAAAAGGATAACAAGCACACATAAAAGAGTTGAGTTTATCTCCGGAATATAAGAATGACAGACCCCGGAAATGCAAGATTTTTATATCTGCATAAGCAGCTGTATTTACCAAAGAAAGAAACCCAAAAGAAAGCAAAACCCATCTCTATGAACAAAGAAAAAGCATTTCAAAGAGCATAACATTCATAAAGAAGAATGTGCAAAGTAAACGCACTGACAATAAACCATACTAAAAATAGAGAAAAAAATCATAGGTATTTCTTTTTTGTGTTAGTCTCACTATAATTCCTACAAACCACAACAATGACAAGAACTTCAAGATATCAAGAAAGGTGTAACCCTGGCACTTATATCCTGTGGTAACTAACAGCTATTTGATTGGCCTTTCGGGCCCTCTCAATAGGAGGGACTTCAAACCTGGGGTACTGTAAACCTAGCACACAACCTTTGGCTGGTGAGGCCATGAAATCTGGAGGAGATTCTACTACTGTTTCTTCTTCTCCTTTTTTTTTTTAAAAAAAAAATTGGTTATTTTATTTATTTACATTTCAAGTGTTATCCCCCTTCCCAGTTTCTCCTCCACAAACCCCCTATGTCAACCCCCACCTGCTTCTGTGAGGGAGGCCCCCACGCCCGACTCCTACCTCACCACCCTAGCTTTCCCCTACATTGGGGCATCAAGTCTCCACAGGGGCCTCCCCTCCCACTGATGTCAGATAAGGAAATCCTCTGGTTCATAAGCAGCTGGAACCATGGGTCCCTCCATGTGTACTCTGGTTGGTGGGTTAGTCCTTGGGAGCACTGGGTGTGTGTGGGGGGGGTGTCTGTTTGGTTGATATTGTTGTTCTTCCAATGGAGTTGCAAACCCTTTCAGCTCCTTCAGTCCTTCCCCTAAGTCCTCCATTGGAGTCTCTGCTCTCAGTCTGATAGTTGGCTGCAAACATCCACATCTGTATTGGTCAGGCTCTGGCAGAGCCTCACAGGGGACGGTTCTATCAGGCTCCTGTCAGCAAGTGCCTGACATCAGCAATAGTGTCTGGGTTTGGTGTCTGCAGATGGGATGGGTCCCTAAGTGGGGAAGTCTCTGGATGGCCTTTCCTTCAGTCTCTGCTCCAGTCTTTGTTCCTGTATTTCCTTTAGACAGGAGCAATTCTGGGTTAATAGTTTTAGATGGGTGGGCAGCCCCATCCCTCAACCAGGGACTGTGCCTAACCTCTGGATATAGTCTCTACAGGTTCTCTCTCCCCTAATGAACCACTTCAAAGATGAGCATGGCATGATAACCCTAGAGGTGTAGTAGTGGCACACATACCAGTTGGTGGTAATCAACTGCTCTCTAATTTAACTTAAGACCTTACTGTTTAATAAAGTGGATATCAGATATACTGATTCATTTTTTGTAACCCTGACACTACTAGTGTCATCTAAGAAAAGGGAAGATCAATTAAGAAAATGTATCTGTAAGATCTGGTTATAGGCAAGCCTGTAGGGCATTTTCTTAATTAGTGATTGATATGGGAGGGCCGAGCTCATTCTTGGTGGTACTATCCCTGGGCTGGTGATCCTGGAGTCTATTAGAAACCAGGATAAGCAAGCAAGAAGGAACAAATCAGTAAACAGCACATTCCTCCTTGGCCTCCACCTTCATGTTTCTGCCTTGATTAAGTTCTGTCTTGACTTCCTTCAATGATGAACAGTGAAGCTGAATAATAAATTCACAATTTTTCCCCCAAGTTCCTTTGGTCATCATTCTCCATTATAGCTATAATAACCCTAACTCAGACACTGATACTGTGGTACCTAACTATGCCTGGTACTAGAAGCCTAGCTAACGACTCAGTGTTAGTAACATGGTTATTGGAGGAGAATATACACATAGTAATTTATTAAACAAGAATAATCCCTAAAGACAATTTACAAACATTGGTCTTTATACCCACAGCTAAATGTAGTCTTCATCCCTCATTAAAAAAAAAAAATTCTTTACCACAATCAGAGATCACCACAGAAAACTACAACCCACGGATATACACGTTGTGGAACCTCGTCCCAGTGGATACATCTATAAAATACTCCCACAGCTAAGGCTCAGGGATGACTATAGAAGAGAAAGCAGAAAGATTGTGAGCCATAAAGGAGATCAGATAGTATGTTGTGAAATTGTGTCTCTAAGTAACATCAGAAGCTCCACCCATGAAGTCTCACCAGCATGGCCACCCAAATTTCAGCTGAACAAGGTGGGCAAAAATGAACATGCCAAAATGAACAAAGAAAACCCCACGGGCCTAAATCCTACCCAAAGAACTACAGGAAACTGAGAAAAGCTGGAAGTGGGAAAAGTGCTTTTACCCAGGGAAGAATACACCAACGAGTTTTCCAGTGTTATATGGTCAATCCTTTAAACATACATGTAGTATGACAGTAACATGTTATAGACTCAACAGGTTACAGTTAAGAATATATACTTATATACAAGTAAATGTATGCATGCAATAACAATTAATGAATCAACAGGCCATGAATTTGAAAAACTGAGAAAGGTTTGTAGAAAGGAAATGGGAAGAAGAAATGTAATTAAAATACAATCTCAAAAATACATTTAAAAAAACAAATGAAATAGGCAAAATGTATGAGTAGACATTTCACAATACCACCTAATATCACATGAGGATTTGCCAAACCTCATTAGTGATTAGGAAAATAAAAACTGAAGCTACAATGAAATGGCCACGTACATATCTTAAGACTGCCTAAAGTGAAAACCATACGTAAGAATTATCAAAGTGTAGAGCCTGAACTCTAATGCACTGCTGATGGGAATGAAGCAGTTTGACAAGTTCTTTAAAAAGCCATTTTTCTAATCATTCTGTCATATGATCCAGTTTTTCTACAACTATGACCTTTCTAGAGACAAGAAACTTCAATCTAAAATTTCACAGCACCTGTATTTGTAAAATCAAAATACTGAAAACAACAACTTGGCATTAATTAAAATGAAATTTGAATTCTAAGGTACCTACTTACTAGAATACTATTTAAGAATAGGAAGAAATGAACTGTCAATCTGTGCAGTAGCATGGATGGACTTCAAAATAACTGTGCTAGTGAAAGAAGGCAAGGGGGAAAGGACAGAGTACAGACTGAATAAATCCATTTATAGGAAATTCTAGAAAATGAAAGTTAATCTATAGTGACAAGAGATCAATAGATTCCTGGAAGTTAGGCAGATGGGAGAGATCAGAAAAGGGCAGGAAGAAACCTTTAGATTGTGGTGATGGTTTTATGGTTTAGGTGTGTATAAAGTTATCACACTGTACAATTTAATACATATATTTCATATAGAGTATAACTCTATAAAATATACATAGCTTGCTCTGTGTCCATTATAATATATTCATTATATTTGAGGAAAAGAAGGATACTTTTGTTTGGGGGGGACAAGGTTTCATTATTCAACTCCCACTAGCCCAGATCTTGTGCAGTTCAGTCTATCCTTAACCATTCAGGATCTCTCAAGTACTAGAATTACAGGTCTGCACCAATGTATCTCCCAATATTCTATATGTTAATATAATTTAACACCTTTCTCAGTGACAAGCACTAAACAAACCATTTAATTTTTCACACTTGACACACTTTTATCCCTTTGAAATACTACCTCTATTTTATTGATGAAAGAAAAGAAATCAGAAGCTAAGGGGACTAAATGGGAATGACTGAGAACCAAGTGTTCTGCTGCTAACATATGCCTAGTTAAGAAAAGAGACTCAGGTATAGTTTTGTTTGACTTAAAAGCCTTATTAACAGTCTTCTCCTCTAAGCTACAGTATACTAATACTTTATCTTATAGGAGGGATTAATCTCTGGCAGGTGTGTGAAATATGGTATTCAGTAGGTGTGACTAAATAAAGGAACAGAAACGAAGGCGTTATCCTAGACTGCAATGGCTGGGCTTATAGGCAGGAAGAAGGGAAGATACTGAGCAGAACAGTACCATGCTTGTGGGAGCAGAGGGAAAGGAGACAGACAGAGGCAGTGATGAAGAGTTCTCATAACATGAAGCCACCGGTTTGGAAGAAAATAAGTCATAACGAAAGAATGCTCTCCTTGCAAAATCTCCATACAACATGGCCATTACCTGAATGTGTGTTCCTCAAATTGAAATTTTAACAGACCTTAACTTCTAATATGATGTATTTAGGAGGTCATAAGGCTAGAGCCCTCCAAAATGGGATGAGTACCTTTATAAAAGACACTAGTGAATTTTTTTTCTGTCAAAAATACAAACACATCATCTGGTACTCAACTCCAAAACCTGCAGAAATATAAGAAATGAATTGTTGCTTAAGTCATCTAGCCTACAGAAACCTGTTTTAATGGTTCAGACACATTAAGACAGGCTCCAGAAGGAACATAATCCTAACGACACATTTTAGAATTTTTAAAAAACTCTATTTGGTTTTTTTTTTTTGAATTTCACATCATGCACCCCAATACCACTCATCTATCCCTCCCCTCCTACCAAACCTTGTAACCTACCCACCCTGTAACTTCCCTCTGAACAGAGAAAAAACAAAACAAAACAAAACTCATTGTAGCAGCTGAATTGTGTCACAATGTGTCCTATGGTATACACCTTTGTCCACACTTCTTTGCTTGCAAATGTTCATCAAAATGACTTATTGTCTGATATGAAGCCTCTGGCTTTTATTATATTATCAGTGCTATCCATCAACACACTATCAATGTACAACCTCACTGGGTGTCCTTTGGATCTTGTTGTTGCCACGAGTCATGGAGATCTTGTAGTTTTGGATCTGTAGGACCAGCCCATTCATGCACTCCAGTAGTTCACTGATGGAGTAGATGTTGTAGTGGGCCGATTCAAAGCCCTGAATCTGAGTGTGGGGGTTATCTGAGCCGGTCTGTCCACTGGCTCTCCTGCTCTCATTCCCTCAGGGCCAGCTCACCTGCAATCTCTGCTACCAGGGACAGCTCTACTCTGCTGCTGAGGCAAGGTGCAGGAACACTCTCACTGTATTGCAGACAGTGAGGGACATGGCCCATGGCCATCTCTCCTGATCTCATGACTCTGAGATGAGCTCTCCAGCCTGCCATAGGTAGCAATGGACAAGGGTGAGGAGGAGGGGCATCTCTCTCTCTCTCTCCCTCTCTCTTTCTCTTGTCCATTCCACAGCACATCAGACAAGAAGCAAAGCCAGCTATTGTACACTCTCACTTTCAGGGCTGGCTCATCTGCAACCCTGACATCCAGGGCCATCTCTACTATGCTGCCCAGGCAAGGTGCAAGACCCGCCCTCCCAAGTGCTGCAGTATATAAAGGGCAGGGCCAGCATCTCCTGCTCTGATAACCTCAGGGCCAGCTCTCCTGCCTGCTGTAGGGGGTAAGGGGCAAGATGGGGTAGGGTCCTCTTTCCCTTACCCATGTCATAGCATGACAGACAAGTTGCAGGACTAACTCTCCCATGCTCATCATTTTAGAACTTTTAATTGCTAATAAAACTGTGTTATTAAAATGAGAAACTATGTCAGGCTCTATAATGAATGTGATTCTTGATCATATTCATCACAACAGAAAATGCTCCATAAAGGTAAATCTAAAGAACTCTAACACTGAAATCTGGGAATGGGAGGAAATATTAAAGATATATGCTAAGAATATGTTCCTATGAGTTGTTATGAAGACAGAAAACACCAGTACCTTAGAGTTTCTTTTGTAAAGTTTTAAAGAAAACACAAGTAATCCTTGAATACTTAATATCCTGGGCCTATTTAAAAATATCATAGGCTATATGATAGTTCTGCAATGAGAAGGTAGTATATCACAAGACAATCTCAACTGGTCAGCTTCCAATAATGATACAGAGATTTATATTTATTTATGAATCCTTAGGCCTTATAGCTGGTTTATTCCCAGCTCCTTCATATAACTTAATTAACCTGTTTAATCTATGTTCAGCCATGTGGCTCATTAGTTACCTCTCCTTCAGTCCTTCTGTTCCTCTATGTCTGATAAGTTCCCTCACCTCTCAATTCTTCCCCAGAGTCTCTCAGCCTGGAAGTCCCGCCTCCCTTTCCTTTCCCTTCCCTTTCCTGCCTAGCTAGTCAGCATAATTAAACCAATCAGAAGGTAATGGAAAAGAATGTTTATAACATTTGAATAATACAAAGACAACCTTTACACAGTACACAAGACCTGTGTCTGAGACCTCACAATGGGTGTAAAAATTATTTCTAGTGTTACCAAGTCATAAGCCAAAAGTGATATATGTAAAGCAACTCACGGGTATCTTGTTTGATTTTGTTTTAAAATATGCACATGGCCTGGATACCATGAAAAAGAGAAACAATTCTCAAGATTAAATTTAGATCTCTATGGTTTCCTTCTAGGTATACCTCATGCTTAAACTTTGAAACATTTTTGTTCCTCTTCCATTCATACAATGGAAACTTATCAAGTATTTAAAATATTCTATATTCTAAAGAAAAAAATATATAGCCAAGGTTGTCCAAACTCATAATCCTTCTGCAACAACTGAATGCTAAAAGAAAGAAATATCTCTTTTCTCTTATTTTAAAATCTATGTGGTTATTTACTTTATTGTATATTCATAAATACTTATCATTTGGGTGCCTTCTATTACTGCCTGTATAACTGTTCTGTTCTGAATTGTCTTGTTCATATCAGAGCACTCTGCTTTTGGCATTATGAGATATTACAAAATCATCTGAGAGCTGTCCCCTCCCAACTCTAAAACAAACCATTCTCTTAAAAAGATCTCGTTTCTTATCAAAAGTACATTGAGACTACAATTAAGGAACTAGATTTGTACTCTATCAAAGGTTATTACTGCTTTAATATCCCTTAGAAACAAGGCTAAGAGATAAAACCATGTATTCTAACTTGGGCATATACACAGATATATATTTCTCTTTCTCTCTCTCTCCCTCCCTTCTCCCCTCCCTCCCTCTCTCCCTCTCTCTCCTCACCACTGCCTCTCCCCCTCCCTCCTTCCCTCTCTCTATCTCTGCCTTGTTCTTTTAAAGTTGCCTATCCTTCCTGTCTCTTCACTGGAGAGTTGAGAGTATCCTATTTTGTCAAATCTTTCTCTGGTTCATCACTTTGTCTGCCCCTCAACTAAACATCACTTTCAAATATGGGCATTCCTTCTACAAACTAACTTTACCTACATTGTTTGAGATTAAAGGTATACACTAAGGGCATGTCTGTATGCCAGCCTGAAGGAAAAGATGTGTGCTAAGCCCTAAGCCACACCACAACTAGAAACAGTTTTGTTTTTCATTAAATAATACAATCTCGTTTTCCACGGTGTGATCAGATATCCTGCAGCAGCTGCTCATCTATAAAATGATGGGAGGTATTAATTAGATGGCTATGACCATGATTACTATCTAACTGACTACACTAGATATTTTTAAGAAAAGTACAAAATATATCAAATACCATATTTTTAAAAGAGGAAGAATTTCTTAAGAATCCATAGATACTATTACAGAAAAAATTCAAAATTTAAAAAAAATACAGCTTCTGAATACATATTTTCTGAGAAAATGTCATTATTTGTGCAATAACTTTTCTGGGATAGCAAAGTATAATTATCAACTATGTATAGCTAGAGGAATGTAATATAGAGAAATATCAAAGAATAAGGTATGTCAATGCTTTCTTTCATGTATTTTTCCCAGTAAAGTTAATAGCCCACAGAAAAGTTGCAAAGTACATAAAAAACAATCTACTTTTCACCTAAATTCCCCACCTGATTCACATTCACCATATTTCCATCAGGGTGCACATAATCAAACCTCTCTTCTTGTTAGTTTTTTCTCACTTTACCATGCAGTTGTTTCCCTCCCTCTTCCTTTTATCCCTCCCCCCATCTGTTTCCCTGAATCTTCTAAGAATTAGTTTCAGGTTTCATGAGAATCCAATGTACTGTTACTGCAGTATAGATGTACAACTGTTTAACCAGGTCTAGTCAAGGATATGTATATTGGTAGGGGTCATTTACTAAAAATTCATATACTTTTAAAAACAGCAATTCACTACTAGACAATAAGTGTCATAGAAAGACAGGTGTTAGAAAGTCTAAAATGTTATTAAAATTGAGGAGGTTGGTTTATTGTGACCAGCTGCCATCACATGCTCTCTGTTAATGGGGCAGATTAAATAACTTTCTTTTAGCCACGCACACCTTTAGTCCCAGCACTTGGGAGACAGAGGCAGGTTGATTTCTGAGTTCAAGACCAGCGTGGTCTACAGAGTGAGTTCCAGGACAGCCAGGGCTACACAGAGAAACCCTGTCTCGAAAAAACAAACAAGCAACAACAACAACAACAAAAGTGACTTTCTTTTTGACTTTGTTGTTTTGACAGCTCCAGCTGTCCTGGAACTCACTCTGGTGGACCAGGCTGCCTTTGAATTCAGAGATCCTCCTATCTCTGCCTCCACTATGCCCAGATTGAAAAATGACTTTTGTAGTATGAGATGCTTTTAGCAGTGATGACCACTAGAATGAAATTCTTTAATATCCATTCTATAGAGTGAAGCTCTAAGTAAGTACAGTAGCTATAAAATTACAATGTCATTTTGAGCTTTGGCTTCATTTATACATAAAAAATAACTATGAAAATAAAGAGAGTAGAGAAAGAAAAGTTTTCAAAAGAAAAAAAGACAAAACCCCAATGCCAATGACTAATACGAAGAAGTAATGAGACTTTGATTAGAGTGAACTCTGGAGTCCGAAGGGCAGGGGCTTCAAACCAACTACTTCCATGTCTTAGACCTCTGACCTTAGTCAAAGGACAGTGCTTTACATATGTAATACAGGATCAGTTGGTACTACCTCTTTGCATTGGTCTTTTTTAAAAAATAGACCAAAGTATTTCTCATAGTGCCTATCTCAAAATCAGCAACTCAGTAAATGTTAGCTATTATTCACATTATCATTACCAATTTAAGAGGTGGTGTAGCTCATATATGAAGATACAAATATTTTTTATCATTTATGGACTAAATTAAGTAAATCTTTAGAAAAAATAAATCTTGAGATGCAAAGGGCCTCAATTCAAAAACTTATTTTACTGTAATACATTCACATTTACAATATTCATTGTTAACAGTTTCCTTCATTAAAGTTCCCTTAAAACACTACAGTGCTAGGCTGTGTATCACCTATCTCCTTACTCATGATCCACTTGGAATAAATAAATGTACTTGGGAATGAAGATCTTGCCATTTTATAAGCCTTCCTTCCATCATCTCATAAGCAGGAAGTGCAAGAACCAGGAAGAAAAATACAGACATCTCACAGAGCAGTGTGCTTTCCATCAAAGGTTCCAGGAAACTTTCCCCAGAGAGAAGCCAAAAAACAGTTTTCTTGAAAAAGTATAAAACAAAATATTTTCTTAATTATTATTTTTCAAAAGAGAAATTATGCTTGAGCCATTAAGCCATTTGTAATTAACTGTCTGCTGTTTCTCTCTTGCGTGTTAGAGAGTTCTTTGACGGTAAGAGGCATATCTGTCTTCCTCACATTTGTTTCTCTGGTGCCTTACCGTGCACAGCTGCTATTAAATAAATAAGAAAAGAAAAATTGCTCTAATATGTTTAACAAAACAATCTAAGAGCCATTCAAATAGCAGTTACCATGAAGGTGTGCTGGAGCCATGTGAACCAGGCCACTCAGCACAGATCTAACCACACTGCTGTGGAGTTCTGGACTAACCAGTACCTGCACTGGGCACTAGTTAAACACAGACCAGACTTCTCTCAATTCCTTACT
>CACVCL010021217.1:57500-66046 GCA_902729485.2 Mus minutoides
ATTCACTAATGTTAATTTTACTATGTGCCTTTTGTTACTAAAATGAATTTAAAAAGCATCTATTCAAAAGCCACAAACATAATAACTACTTTTATTTAAGAAAACTGTAAAATGTTTGTTTCTTTGGATTTGGGGGTATATTAAAATTTGAGAATTTACTTTGTCTAGCTGTATAGGATAATATGGTTGCTGCCTCTTAGCAACCCTATTATAAAACCAGTCATTATTTCATATAAGTACAGTCTGCAGTCCATTTATCTTTTTAAGATATTTTGCTACAGTAATGTCATTTCAGAAATATGTGACTCTGATAGTACAAAAATGCTGCACTATACACATATATACACATATATAGCGACCATTAGACAGGACTTAGTCTTGATAACACAGACCAATAAAACAGAAAAAAGTTACCAAAAGAAAAAATTTTAAATCATATAGTTTCTTTCACGGGAAACAAAAATTTTTAAAGTTAAAAAAATAAATATTCAGTTTCCACTATGTACCACATACATCAAAGGACTATCCTAATTTACTTATTACTTGGTATGAAAATGACCTCATCAAATATGTAACATTAAAGGACCACAAAACACTGTAACCTTTTTTGACACAAATGCACACACATACAGAGGAGCTAGGGGGTAGGAGACCAACGCCTTGGGCCCATTCAAGTCATTTTATGACCATCATCTTATACAGCATCAACTGGAGTGGGATTGAAAAAGAAACAAACATGGTTCCTATCATAAAGCTGGTATATTTTATCCTTGAAGAGTTGATTCTCAATGCCTAGAACCAAATGTTATATACCTTCTCTATGTTATTCAACACTGATAAACAATATTGTTAGTGGTCTCCAAACTTTTTAAGTCATATCAAAAAAAATTCAGAAATTTTTGGAAAGGTTCCAAATTAGATTTTATATCTGTGAGATACATGTTAAATGTAAAAATCACTAAAAATTTATTTTAGATTCTACGGAAGTGTAATCTACAGGATAACAAATTTATCTAACAAATTCACTGTAAAATGATAAGTAAGGATGAACAATTCTCTTTATTTGAAAGAACTAGTAAAGAGCAGGGTGGGGGGAGGTTATAAGGGACTTCTGGGATAACATTTGAATTGTAAATGAAGAAAAGATCTAATAAAAAATATTTCAAAAAATAGTAGAAAGAAAAAAAATTTTTAAAAAGATCAATAAAGATACCTATTATAGATTTTCTGTTTCTATGAGTTACAAACACAGTAGAAACGTAAGCTTAATTCAGTTCTTCACTTAGCCTCAATCACATTAAAGCCACCAGCAGAAGGGGGGGGGGCACTCCAGGCTTCCCTTTACCTTACTGCAGAGCTTCCCCAGGCTCCATGCTTGTCTGTGAGGAGGTTGATAATTTTCTGGATTAACTGAGTTGCGGTCACATGGTCTCGGTATTTAGCTGCTCTTATCAAATGATCACACATCTTTTCCTCTTCTCTTTTGTCTGCAGAGTATTGAGCACACAATGACTAGAATAGGGGAAAAAAAGAGAAAGATTTATTAATTAACTATAAAAATGTGGGTATATTTTTTCTTTTGGGGGAGAGCACAAGTATGGCAGGCTGGACCTGGGAGGAAAGGGAAGTGAGCGTGATCCTGGTGTATCATGTGAAGATTCCAAACAATTGATAAAAACAGTATGTTGGAAAAATATGTGGGTGAGAAATCTAGTGTATCATGAAACAATTTTTAGAATGAAGCAAGTCAACCAAAACTTTAATGCTAATTTTATAAAATTCATTAAACATTGATTAACTCAGCTTACTAAAGTCAATAATAAGATGCACTCAGATGTTCTAAAGAGTTAAACAGAGATTTTTGTCAGTGATAAACTTCCAGGCATGTGAAAGCTAAGCCCTGGATTAAACCAGAATGAACTGGGGTTGCAGAGGTCATTAGACCAGGTAGAACAAACACTGCTATGAAATTAATTTACTATTAATTAAATTAATTAACTATGGTGAGTTTAGACTACATTCAAATGTCCTGAAATTTTTTAAACAGAATATTAAGTGACCAATTCACATGTTAAAACAATCATGACAGCTCCTAGAGACAAGATAACTAAGGAAAAGAGGCAAGTGATGAGATCACTACACCGAAAGGATTAGACACTTTAGTTTGGTTTTCTGTGTTGTGGTGGTGGTGGTTGGTGTTGGGTTTGTTTCTTTGTTTTATTCTTCTCTCATACAACACATCCTGCTCCCACTCCCCACAACCCCCCTCCTCCTCCTGAGTCCCTATCCACCAGTCCTTTTCTCTTCAGAGAAGGGCAGGCCTCCCAAGGATAGCAACCAAAGATGGCATATCAAGTTGCCTTAAGTCTAGGTACCTCCCCTCACATTAAGGCTGTACAAGGCAACCCAGTAGGATTCATTGGGTCCCAAAAGCAGTCAAAAGAGACAGAGAAGTCGCAGAAGTAGACCAAGCTATACAACTGTAACATGAATATGCAGAGGACCTAGGTCAGACCCATGCATTAAGCTTAAAATAGTAAACACAGCAATTCTCAAAACTTTGAAAAAGAAAAAAATGGTTTCTTAAACTATACATATAGTATGAACCTGTAGCAAAAGAATCATCTGTGAGATTAAAAAATGTATAATTAGGTCCCATTGCCAAAATACAAAGACTTTATGTTCTCCAGGTGATGATATGTATGTCAAACTCTGAGAAGTATTGTATTAGATAGAAAATTTCCAAAGCATCTCAGGGTTCTTTAGCAGTAACTGGGCACATGTCTAGTCCTCGAATGCTTACTATCCTTTGGAGCTCTGTCACTTCTGGCATCACATTTAAGATGCTTTGTGATCATAATCAAAAGCATGGGCACTGACACAAACTAGGGGTCTAAAAACCCATACCCTTAACTTAAAATATATGCACACATACACACATAGGAACACGCACCCCTGTGGGAAGTAGCCTGCATTTGATAGACAGATACACTGCTATTTTATACATAACACACACACATATTGTGGTTACCTGTCTCTCCTATTATATATGACAGTAAGATTCTGGATAAGCTATGGTTACATACAACTCCCACAACACCAGCAACAAAGAAGGGTCCTGATTATCCTAAATCACTTGGGCAATGATCACACTGCACCGACAAATTAGCCTGAGTCACCCAATGTAATTATTGTATGAGATAGAAAGTTCAGAGTTTGGGTAGATAGTTTCCTACTCCCTCACAGTATATAGAAGAAAAATGCAAACCTCCAGAAGCACTGAATATTCACAATCTTACAGGGCAAGGAATGGGGTGGCCTGAAGATGAAGCCAACTCAAATACTAAGGCAAACCCAGAAAAAAAGAAAAAAAGTAGTGTTTATTCAAAATGGAATCAAAATCTTCCAAAACATTTTGAATCCTAAAAAATGACTAATGAAGGGAAAGGGAGGTTTAGATAGTGGGAGAGAAGGGAACACAGGCAGAAGGGGCTGGGGAGAAATAATTAACATTAAGGATTTTTGAAAGCCATATGAAAACTATTATAAGATTTTATATGTGTGTGTGGTATGGGGGGGGGGATGTCAATACTTGGTATATACAACTTGGAGTTAACTCCCCAAAGCCATAAAGAACCAATAAATAAATAAATAAATAGATAAATAAATAAATGATAAGTCCACTGACAGGTGAGGTTTTAGCCATGCATGGGTTGTCTGGTGACCTTCAAACAACACAGGCTACTGAACTTAATGTTAAGGCCCATTCCTAAAGACACTGCCTCACATGGCATAGAGAAATCAAGTTATTCTGAGCAGAAAGCTTCCTTCCTGCTCATGAGTTTTCACAGTAACAAAAGCTGTGAGGTGTGCTTCTAGGAGGTAAAAGCCGTCAACAGTCTTACTGATCTGAATTACAATCAAGTCTAGCATGATGGGACATATCCAGTTGGGCAACAGAGTCACAAATGTTACTGGAGTAAGTACCATTTTCTGACTGGATTTAAGGCCTACTCCAGAGAAGGTAATACGTACAGAATAATGTAAGCCTGGCCTAGAAACCATGGTTGGGTGAGCTCACAGACCCCAGGGGTGAATCTATTCCTATTATTCTGCTAAAGGGATTAGTGAAATGACCCTCTAAATTCATATTTCTGTACTTAGAGTAATCCAGGCCTTATATCACAGAGAATTTCCTTTGTTCAATGGAGAGTGGTTAATGTAGAAACTTAAAACTGATCAAAGTGCTGATAATAAATGTTAGTGGAGTGCTCAGTCACAAATCATATCATACCCACCTCATCCCAAGGCTTGGGACCATTAGCAGAAAAGAAGGTGGAAACACAGTAAGAGACAGAGGTCAGGAGGACCAGCAGAAAGCAGTGTCATTGGGAGAAGACAGGACCACTGCACTCATAGACTCGGCAGCTGGGTTGGCTGAACCAAGACTTGCACAAGACCAAGGCATTCAACAGTCTATCAGGGACTGGGGAGAGCTCATAACCCTGAAGCACTGACAGTTGACAGCTTTTGGTATGTTAAAGATGTTTCACCGAGTAGGTAAATGATATGCCAGTAAATTACCCCACACCTGTGAGCATACAAGCAGCACAAAATGGATTTTATGAGCTATGGGGGTGGGGGGACAAATCTGGGAGCAGGTGGAGATTAGGGGTAAATCAGTAGGAACTAGAGGGAAAAATGAAGGATGAATATGATCAAAATACATTTTAAGAAATGGAGTGGTCAGAGGGTGGATGGGGGTGGGGAATGGAATATGGAATGAAAAAAATAAATTAATGTAAAAAAGAAATTCTCAAAAATTTAATAAAATATTGTATTCACTATGAATCAAAATAAACCAGATTATTCCACTACCTAGCTAGTGTTTCTTGACAGTACTGGCCAATTCCTTTGTCTGTCTGTCTGCCCCGCCCCCGTCTCGGTTTTAACTTCCTCTTTAGGTTTAAACTAGCTAAATTAAAGGATTTTATTAATTCCAAGAATCTATCAGTGAAGAATACTTAGTCTCATAAGGAGGGCATCTACATCACCCCTCAAAGACTTAGTGAACATCACAGAAGAAAGAACAGATGAGAGGTAGCGTGTCCTGGGGCACTGTTCTCAAGGCTCAGCAGCTATGGTTACCTGGGCAAGGCTGTGTCCCTCAACATCTTGCCCCACAGGGACTAATTCACAAGGCTGAACCTTTCCCTGAGAATTTACAGACCGCCAGTGGTTACGAGAAGAGGGAAAGACATTTTCTTCTGAGGTTTTATGATTGGAAGGATGTCAATGCCCCTATAAACATCCTCATGGAAGCTGATGTGGGATCAGTTAGGAAGAAAAAGAAAAAAAATGAAAGATCCTGGGTAGTTGGGGCAGGGAATGGAGGTTGTCCTAGACACGACCTGAGTACAAGTTCAAAGAGATGCTTTCATTTCATTTTATCTCTGGTAGAATTTCCTACTTCATATCCCTCTACTTTTTGACTTTCAGTGTGATATCACAACAGCTATTAACATCACAACATGAATACAACAATATCTAAATGGAAAAACAAATAATTAGCTTGGGAACAGAATATTCAATTTTATTAAACTATGGATAAAAAGTTTAAATGTGTTCCTGTAGAATAAAATAAATAATAAAGAACAATAAAAGCAAACTATGTTATATTATGTAAGTGCCAATGTACTGAATATAAGACTCATTAGGACCTAGGTTAAAGCAACTCAAGTGCTGGCTCACACTTTTCATGTTGGTTACAGGACTGTGACAAAAAAGCCACAGGACACAACACTTCTGTAAATTTTTATTTGAACCAACAGAAAGAAAAATATTTTTTAACGTATCTGAACAGCAGCTTAAGTGAAGAATAGTATTCCATTGCAGTAAAATGTCACCTGATAGTGACATTTTTAGAGATTCTGGCAAGAACTAAGAAGCTAGATAAAGGAAGAGTATACATGATACAGAAGTCTTTCTGTACCTTGTGCCCTGTATTGCTTACTACAGCCACAGTATGCCTTTTTCTAGCTTTACCTGATGTGTGGAGACTCACATTATTGGTGGAAGTTAGAAAACAATCAATGACCCCTGTACTCCCACGAAGCATCGCATATCTCCAAACTAAATGGTACTGAATGTGCCCTTACTTATAGCAAGAACCTTCCAAGGAGACTATTTCTGCCTTTTATAAATAGGTTAACAATAAACATTTGCTAGCCTATCAAAGTTTTCTAAAAAGACATTTCTAAAAACAAGGACTCCAGGTAAGCTAAATAGTAAAATGGTTAAAGTGTTCTTTAATGGATCTTCCTTTACAATTTAAAAAGCAACTTTTCATATCTGACATAAAATCTATACATATAAATCACATTAAAGGACCATTCTTTCCTGATTATCAATCTCTGTCTCCTTGTAGAACATTACAGTCACATTTGACCTTAAAACATGATAAAAGAAAACCAAATAAGAATGTTTCTAAATGATATAATGATCTTGTCTCTGTTCATAAAAATATCTGAATGGTATAAATTGAAGATGCTCTCATCAAATAGTAACAATAATTTATGTTCTTCAGTCAGGTGCATATGGGGAATACTTGACTGGCACACATAGTTGGGGGAGGGGGAGAACACAGGCATCTGTGTTAGAAGGTTGAATGGAGGTACCCCAGAGACATTACCCTAAAGTTGAGCTGACACTGGAATTTAGAGCATGAGAAGTACAGGGTGACTCTAAATTGTCCCTCAGTATTACTATAGGTGGAACACTTCACTGCACATCACCTCTGGACTTAAGTATCATAAACTATAGACTGAAGCATCACAACTATAGTACAAAAGTATGCAAATGTAAAAACTAAAGATACGGTCTTGAAAGCTAAATAATTCAATTTCCATGTGATGAAAAAGAAACTTCACATTTGTTACTGTGAAATTAATAAAGTAAAATAAACATGCTTCTTAGAATTAATTTATTTATAGTAAATAAGAAAAATTTTAACTGAACAGGTAAACAATTTAGAATGGCCACTTACAGTGTAAGTGCCTAGGCTGGCCCACTAAGTCAGTATTCCTCAACCTTCCTAGAGCTGTGGCCCTTTAATTCAGTTCCTTATGTTGTGGTGATTAACCATAACATTATTTTGTTACTACTTCATAACTGTAATTTTGCTACTGTTATGAATTGCAGTGTAAATATCTGATATTCAGGACATCTGATATGCAATTCCCAAAGGGGCCGTGACCCACAGGTTGAGAACCACTGCTCTAATTGAAGAAACAGAGATAATACTAAATTTAATTTTTTTTTTTATGTGGACTTCATGATTCTATCCTATTTCACTATTTGCTCTTTGCTTGGAAGTTCAGAGATAAATGACCTGAAAATGAAATAGCTTACTCTGGTTTTATCCTAGAACTGAACTCACATTCTCCTCTCTTGCTACATTAGTATCTTCCTTCATGGTTCTCTCTATTATGAAATACTTATATATTTACCAAAGTTTTCTCAAATGTTCCATTCAAAGGATATATTTCCAATATCATCTGCTATCATCAATTAGGCCTATCTTTCAAGTTTTCATTGCTGATCTAACAATTAATTCAAAATTTGAGCCCATATTACTACCATAAAGCTCATCTCTACTTGTACAGTAATCTTCCAACATCAAACCACACACTTTGGAGTTGAACAAACCATGCTACTACACTAGGAAGCTTTTCTATATTCAGTAACAGGCAACTCAGTTTTTCTCAGATAACTGCCCATTTATTCGACTTTAGAAAACCCTCTAATAACTCATCAATTCACTCACCTAGATTTCTATTAGTTTGAAATAAAAAAAAAACTAAAATAATCTAGATGGTTAGTTATGAACAACCAATGGATTATTTTCTACATGAAATATTTTATAGTATATATACATTTATATACTCTACTCTCAACCCAAAAAGTACTTGATTGCCAAGGAAACTTAAAGATTGTTTTGTTTGTTTTGTTTTGTTTTGTTTTGTTTTGTTTTGTAGGGCTAAGACTAAACTCGTGCTAGACAAGCATTATTGCTGGGTCCATCTGCAGCCAAAGACCACATTTTATTCCCTAGAACATATAGCCTGAAATTTAGCTATATCACATACTACCTTTATATCTCTCTGTATAGCATATTCTAGACATTACACCTTACTTCCAAAATATCTCCTTGGAATTTTAAAGGGACAATAAAAACCACTGTGTTTCTTCAAAAAATAGTCCATTTGAAGCTAGCTGAGGCTAAAAAGATAAAGGTGCTAGTTTTGAAGCCTGAATTAGATCCCCAGAACAAGAAGGAGGAGGAGGAGGAGGAGGAGGAAGAGGAGGAGGAGGAGGAGGAGGAGGAGGAGGAGGAGGAGGAGGAGGAGGAGGAGAACCAACTTTCACAAGCTGTCTTCTAACTGTGCCACCCACCCCCTTTCGCATATACAAATAAATTAAATTAATTTAAAAAGTCTATTCGGAAGGCAAGAATATGAAGGTCAAGTTACTAGAGAAGAAGTTAT
>CACVCL010021218.1:0-66044 GCA_902729485.2 Mus minutoides
ATGGGCATCAAGCCCTGTGTGGGTGGGCTATATTGACTTCTGTTTTAGGACACCATTTTAATGTTTCTTAGCTAACAGTATGATATTATGAACCAGTCTTCTTCCCAAGCTCCCAGGAAGAAGCTGGGATTCCCTTCAATCTTTATGGCACTCATCCAAGTTTCTCTCTCTCTCTCTCTCTCTCTCTCTCTCTCTCTCTGTTTCTGTCTCTCCCTCTCTAACACACACACACACACACACACACACACAAAGACACACACTCAATGACACACACATACACAAACATACACATATTCATGTATGCACACACACTCATACACACACAAGAGGAATGAAAGTGTAAAGGGAAACAAAATGTCAAAACAAATTATTTACTTTCGTTATGATGCTGATGATTAGAGGTCTGAAAATGTTTTCCTTTTTTTGCAATATATTTGAGTTATTTAAATTTCATTTCAACATGTTTAGCTTTTGTGATTATATAATAAGATTTGTTTTATATAGGTGTTCATAAGTTTCTTAGCTAGGGTTTTACAACTGAGAAGAGACACTGTCACCAAGGCAACTTTTATAAGAACAGCATTTAATTGGGGCTGGCTTATAGGTTCATAGATTCAGTTCATTATCCAGGCAGGTATGGTACAGAATGAGCTGAGAGGTCTACAACTTCATCTGAAGACTACTAGCAGAATTCTGATTTCCAGGAAGCTAGGATGAGGGTCTTAAGTGCACCCCACAGTGACACACCTACTCAAATAAGGCCACACCTCCTTATAGTGCCATTCCCTGAGCCAAGCATTAACTATCACAATAAATAAAAGTTCTTTAAAGAGAAGGTAATCCCTCATATGTCATTGCAAAGATAGAAATCACTAAGTATTTTACTTCAATGGATAGGATGGATCATGAAGGAATTTGGAAAATTTCCAAAACAAAGTTTATGGCAAAGACTGAAATGTAAAGTCAGACATCTGAGTAAGATGATGTGAAGGTATGATTTTCTTTCAGGGCATATTAGGGGGATTATTTCAAAAGTTCCAAGATTTAGAATAGTGACAGTAATGACATCAGACTCCTAAACAGACTTCTTAGTAGTAATGAAGTTTTCCTAATTAACAGCTTTTCCATAATTCTTTGAGCATCACTTATTTATTGTAATAACAAAACTAATAAGGAATCCCAAGAAAGAACACAAATATATTCATAGAAAAAAGGAAAAAATTTAATAATCTTTATCACCACTCTCCAAATTTAATATAGAGATTGTCTCAATCCATCTGATACTTGGACAACCACTGAGTGTTCCTCTATTTTGATTAAAAGTGGTACTAAAGATTAATTATGTAAACAAGACATTAAATAAAATAATCCCTAATAGTCAATTTATCTGTTATATTATTTGATTTACATGCATCTGTATCTAAAACAATGTGTAATTTGGGAAATACTTGCTCAATATTGCAATATTTTCATAAAAAATGGAAAGCTAAAAAATGAGTTAATCTGTTATAATGTTAAGGAAATCCATGGTGTTATTTCAGTGGTTTCATGGGAGTCATTACAATTCATCAGAATATATTTTTATTGTTATTCATTTATTCAATCAAGAGAAATAAAATTTGAAGCTATGTTTCTTCAATGTACCCTATAAGTGAATAATGAAGATTTAATAAAATAAAGGTTTTGGTAGACTTTAATAAAAGCAAATCCAACACTGTATGCATTATTTGTGCAGTTGTTAAATCCCCACAGAGAAGTCTAAAACAGCTTTTCACCAAATGTTTGCTGTTCAAAAGCATGTGGGTGAGATGACTGAATGAGGTGAAGAAAGCCACCTGTGTTATCAAACATATACAGCGAAACAGTCCTGCTAATAAAATGTGTGTGTGTGTGTGTGTGTGTGTGTGTGTGTGCATGAAATAGAGAGAAGACAAGATGCAGAGGGGAGGAGGAGAGAGGGGAGGATGGAGAGAGGGGAGGAGGAGAGATGGAAGGATAGAGAGAGGGAAGGAGGAGAGAGGGAAGGAGGAGAGAGGGAAGGAGGAGAGAGGGAAGGATGGAGAGAGCGGAGGAGGAGAGAGGGAAGGAGGAGAGAGGGAAGGAGGAGAGAGGGAAGGATGGAGAGAGGAGAGAGGGAAGGATGGAGAGAGGGAAGGATGGAGAGAGGAGAGAGGGAAGGATGGAGAGAGGAGAGAGGAAAGGATGGAGAGAGGAGAGAGGGAAGGATGGAGAGAGGAGAGATTCAGAAAGACTGAACTTAGCTCTCTTTACTAAAGGAAAGGTGGTCTGTGGTTCATTGTAGCAAAAGTATTTCTTTTTTGTGTGTGTGTTATTTTTTTTTAATTATTAGAGAGTTTCTTCATTTACATTTCAAGTGTTACCCAAAAGTCCCCTATATCCTCCCCCCACAAAAGTATTTCTTGATTTCTGTACTTCAGTAGCAGTAGTTACTTTCTAATCTGTATCTACTGAAGATAAGAAGTGCAGATCCTTGTGGCTGGTATATGAAAGGAGCCTAATGCCCCTGACAAGGGTGATGACCCTCCAACTAGGGTATGCTTCAGGTAGAATGTTGGGACATTTTTTAAGCCATCCAGTTGACAGTAAATTTCATAAAAGCTCCATGTGACTTCTGCAGAGAATATCCCAACCTTTTGATAAATGTTAAACTTGGTTGATAAATGGGATAAAATGAGTCCACCCCCTAGAATTAGCTCCATGAATAGAGATGCCCACTAACCAAAAGGATCAATTGTGGGTTTTGCTTGATTAGGTAATCAACTTTCACGGTGATTGATGCATCATAGATAAATCAGAAATGTATTGAATAATACATGAAGATGTATTTGCAAAGGTGATTACGTTGCTTTATACTTTCTCATTTATAAATAGATGTTTTACCATAAATATATTATATATTTATTTTCTAATTTTTTAATATATCTGTTGCAGTCCTTGAATTACCTGTGTGTATCTTAGTTCCTGGTTGGAAAGAGATGTTTAAAACAAAAACAAAAAAACCTGCTGCAAGTAAATTCATTTGGAAATGCTTGAGCTATTGTATGCCTGCTACTTCACACAATTCTAAAAATAATTCTAAAATCAAGGCTTATTGTTCAATTATGGAAAATAATTATTCATATTGAACTCTAATCTTGTTCCTTCACCTTATATGAGGGAGATTTAATTAAGAACGTTGCCTGTTGATCCCTGTGATTATGATTATGTGGTGCCCTGTTAGTGCTTTCTTTCTTTTTTGTTTTTTTAGTAGCAGGGATGACAAACTTTACTATTAATTTGTAAATGTGAATAATACCTTATCTCCTTTGATGACTTAGTATTGTTTTTATGTTACCTTTGATATTTTTGTGGTATTTTGATTTTTTTGTATCAGCTATACAAGGCTATTTTAATTTATATATATATATTTAAACATATATATATATATATATATATATATATATATATATATATATATATATATATATATNCTGCTTGATAACATGGTAACATCAGTTACTTTTTTATTCTCTGTGTTTGTGAGTTCATGTGTAAATATACACACAGTATGGATGCTTGTGAAGAGTAGAGATCAACATCATGTATTTTCCCCCAGGATCTAGCTACCTTAGTTTTGAAGAAAGGTTTCCTACTGGTATCTGGGGCTTAGTGATTTTGCTTGCCTATATGGCCAGTGAGAATTAGGGATCCCCCTGTGCTTACAAGGTGAGACCACTGCTCCTAGATTTTTTTTTTCTTAACCTGGAAGTAAGTCAAAATGTAGGTCCTCAGGCTTATATGGTATGACAAGAGTGGTGTATGAATAACAGAGTTCCATATAGGATCATATATTTGAATGTACAATTGTCAAAGAGTGACACTATTTGATAAGGATTAGGAAACATGGCCTTGTTGGAGTAAATGTGGCATTGTTGAAGAATGTATGCCACCAGGGGTGAGTGAGCTTTGGGGTTTAAAAGCCCACACAGGCTGAGTGTCTTACTCTGTCTCTTGGTAGATCAAATTGGAGCTCTCTGCTACTGCTCCAGTCCCATGCATGCAACATATTCCCTGCCACGATGATAATGAACTAAGCATCTGCATTGTAAGCAAGCTCACTAGTAAATTATTTATTTATTTTTTAAGATTGCCTTGGTCATGCTGTTGGTGTACAGCAATCGATCAGTGACTAATACAGATAGACTTTGTTGTCTGAGTTATTTGCTTAGACAATTTTCTGATTTCTCTATCTCTGCAAGCAATAACTACGTATAAGCGTGTTCCGAGGAGATGAATTCTGTTTATTATATTACATTTACCGTCTATGGGAACACTCTGTGAAAGCCAGTTTGAATTCCAGTCAATGGGAACACTCTGGTTGTGAAAACCAGTTTGAATTCCAGTCATCTTGTTTTCATCAATTTCAAAATGTCTACTCTAGAACAGACTAACTACTGGTTGTATTTGGTTGGTACTGCCTGCCTAGTTACAGAGACTTGTGAAATTTCATCTCTGGGCTTTTCATCAGAGGGCTCAGCTATTTTCTAAATGTGTAAATCTACCTGCCACTTAATTTAATGCTACATAATTTGAGCAAAGATATACATTACACCATTACTAGAGGGATACCCAAGAGAGACTTATTCAGCCAATTCAGTGAAGACCATGGGGTTTGTTCTCATGAGCTCGATGATACCCTGTCCTCTACTATGCCTGAATTTTTTCCCTAAGATTGATAGAAAGAGGAAAGAAGTGCTATGAGATATGAGAATGAACAGACACAATCACATTTGGCTGCATGGCTAATCAGTGAAATTAGGGTCCTTTTGAAGGGTGACTTGGTAGTTTGATTTTATTCTTCATTATCCGTGAAATGCATGAGCAAGAAAAATCTAGAGAGAGAAGCAGCCTCCTTTGATATATACTTTAAAATTTTAAATGCATAGAATTTTAGAACTTAAAGAATTAGGTGCCACTCAGAAAGGAACAGTGGGGTTTTTGAAGATCAGTGACAAAGCGAAGTGGACAGGGAAAAACCCATGTGGACAAGGAAAAATCCAAGTGGACAGGGAAAAACCCACGTGGTCTTAGCATTGTCCATAGAAACCCATAGTGGTCTTAGCATTGTCCACAGAAATATAGACAGCTAATGAAAGCTGGCATTGGGCAAGGTCTTCTTTCCCAGGGAAGAGCACACTAATTTGTTATCCAGTTCCAAAATGTCAGCCCTAAAACCATACATACAAGTAACATTATACAGCCTGAATAGGTTATACTTAGGATTATATATGTAAGTATTATATATATATATATATATATATATATATATATATATATATATATTATATCTAATATATTCAATAACAATTAATGATAAAAGAGGCCATAAAGTTGAAAGAGACCAGAGACAGGTATGTGAGAAAGTTTGTGGGGAGGAAAGGAAAGGGGCAAAGGTTGTAATTATATTATAATCTCAAAAATAAAATACAAATATTAAAATAGCACAATACAAAAAAACAATGGAGTCATTGGCCATTATTCATCATAAGATCAATGGTGAAGTTAGCACCAGAATCCACATATCTTGCGCATACTTTTGCTTTTATCTCTAATTTTTTTCATTAGTCCCACACAAGTAAGCATTTTTTGCTTATTTTTGATATTTTTACACTCAAACATTTATCATAGGATGATGCTCTCTTTAAGAGTCTGTACATACAGGAAATGTAACATTTTGACTTGCTACTTTGATTTGAATTTCTGACCATGAAAACAAATGTTTAAAATATTTAGTGGAAATTGAGCTTCAAAACACATTCATTTATCTCATAAAGAATGAGAAGATTTACCTGCTGGGAAAGATGTGAGGCTCCTGATCTATTAGTCAATGGAGCTATGCTAACACTGTGGCTAAATGGCAAACTCTAACCTTTCACATACATATGTAACAAAACATCATCAGAAAAAAATCTATAGTACAAGCTATTTTTTTAGTTATAAAATCTATATTAATTCAAAATGCTTTTTTATTTTCTTTCCTTTTACTATTTTTAATTAATGTCTGCATTATGTGTAGAACAATATCTTTAATATTATATTCTCTTATCTTTCTTGGTCTTATTTTATATAATGATTTTGTCTATGAGTTTGAATTAGACATGGATTTGATTCATTAGTAGCACATGCTTAATGGCCAGAATCTAAATTATATTGCTGCTGAGTTGAATTATTGTAAACAAGATTGTGCCAAATGTCAATTGATTATTCTAGGGCAGTGAATATATTTAAAAAGAGAAATTTGCAGTTGGTTTGCAGGTCTTTTTAGTCTCTGGTTAATGTAGATAAATTTATCTAAAAATACTAATTATGAAAATATAGTATCCTCTGACTAACACAAAGCTGTAGCTTAGATACATTATGTTGTTTTTATTTTCAAAAAGAATTACATGAAGTAACTGAAATTCTATGTAAACAGGCCAATTTTTTTCTTCTGATGAAGTCTGAACCATCACTGGCCATGTCCTCTGTCCAAAATAAATAAACAAATCTAACCAACTATTGTTTACTATTTTTAATTATTTACTTCCTTCGGTGGATATTTTAAATAACTTGTAATAAAATTTCATACCTTTAGAAAACATTCTTTTCTTTTAAATCACACATACAAAGCATATCATCTTTCTAAGACTTGGAATGTGTTATAAATTATTAAGTTCAAGATTAAACTTCTAATTTCATAGTACTTGTATTTAACATTTAGCTGAATACTGCTGGTATTATAGTGATCATAGAATTCTTTGTACATACCATCTGAAGACTATAAGAAACAAAGCCATTTTTATAATATACAGACATTTTACTCACACAATCATCTAGTATATCCACTCTTCCTTCCATCTCTCTGATAACCACACCACACATCTCACCTAGTCAATTTTATCTTACCTGTTTCTCTTTCCCAATCTTCTCTGCTGAATACTGGACTTGTTAGAATTCTTTATCATTTTGTAACATTATCTTTTGGCAAAGATTTTAAACCCTGCTACAAATTTTGCCTTTAAAGTTGCTTAGCTTCTAAAAAAAATATTATAATATGGAAACCTTCAGACTCTGAGAACAAGGAATTTATGTGGCATTCTATGTTTCTTCTTGTCAGCATGGTGGAATTCTAATACATAGTTTAGTTTCTGTAGGTATTACATAAGAGTATCTAGGGAAAATTGGTTGAGGAAGTCATGTTTAACACAATGTTATACATATAGTTTTTATCCAGTGGAAGATCTTTCTAACTTTTTATATTTTCTTCATTTCCTTTCTTCAATGGCTTGAAGTTCTTGTCATACAGATCTTTGTTTCAAAATGAAGTAGTGTGGATTATCAGGCACACAGAAAGTGACACATATGCAGAGCTTTATGAACCAGTTATGAAAGGATGCAACTGGCCATGAATTATGATATTTCTTCTTCCAAATTTATCTCTCTATGTTTGAATCTTATACTTATTTATTTATTTATTTATTTATTTATGTGTTTATTTATTTATTTATTAGTTAGGCATAAAGATTTGTTGATTTTGATTTTATTTTCAAAACATGCTTTAAAAAAATCAACCTTTTTATTGCATTTCTGGCTTCAATTACCTGTGAGTCTATTGTGATCTTTAAGTCTTTTCTTATTTGGGCCTTTTGTGATTTCTTTGAGTATAGCATTATATTATGTAATGTCTATTACATTGAAATCTTCCATCATTTTCACTGTTGACATAGTTGTGTCTCATTTCTCTTTCCTTTTTTAAATTTTTAACTTCTTATCTTCTGTGACTCATTGATTATCCATGAGCATCCTGTTTTTATTTTATGTTATGCAAGTTTTCTACATTTATTTTATTATTGTATTCCAGCTATATGAATATTGTTAGACTATCTATTTCTTATTATTTCAGTATTGTTTAGTGGGTTATCCATTGTTTTGTGATTTAACATTTATCCTACACAATGCTTATATAAACTTGAAAATAACATGTATTCTGATGGTATTGTACTTAAAATTCTGATTATGTTCATCAGGGCCAATTGGTCTATTGTAGGATTGGCTATTTCCTAAGCGACTGCGGTACCAGTGAAGTATGCTCATAACTAGATTCAGTACCATTTGCATTTGTTCCTTAACACACTGGGGAAATGGGAAATGTGGTGACTCTGGGAGTAATGTAGAACTTTATTTTTTCTAAGACTGTATCTTATGTTGACAGTGGATAAAAGAATGCTTATCTACCAGCACTGAACCAATACAGATGTAGATACAGCCAACCATTGGATTGAACTGGGTCTCCAATGGAAGAGCTAGGGAAAGGACTGAAGGAGCTGAAGGGGATTGCAACCACATAAGAAGAACAGTATCAACTAAATGGACCACTCAGAGTTCCTAGAGACTAAACCACAAACCAAAGAGTACACATGGAGGGATCCATGGCTCCAGCCATAGATGAAGCAGAGGATGGCCTTATCTGATATTAGTGGGAGGAGAGACCCTTGATCCTCTGGAGACCTGATGCTCCAGCATAGGGGGATGCTAGAGAGGTGAGGCAGGAATGGGTGAATGGGTGAAAGAGCACCCTCATAGAGGCAAAGGGGAGGGTGGAGAGTGGAAGGGATGGAGAATTGGTGAAGGGATAACAGGGAAGGTGGATATCATTTGAAAGATAAACAAATAAAATGATATTAATCAAAAACTTATGAAAAAGAATGCTTATTTTTTATATTCCTTAAAAATCGACATATCTTTATGGTATTACTGAGTATGTATTATCTGGCCAGTAGCAGTTCATTTTTAAAGTGTCATGAAAATTTCCAGAATTGTATTTATCCTTTTGAAAATGTTTTGAGGATTTTTGAACAAATCTTATTAAACATGGTCTGGCAAGGATTGCTTGATATAACATATACTTAATAAACATTGAATGCTCAAGGACACAGACTAACACAATGCTCTCAACAAATATGGCAAGAAATATAAGATGAATATTCACAGGTATGTATGTAATTACATCTATAGATATACTTGCAAAGGTAATGTGACTATTTTAAGCATGTACATACTGCATGTGTTACATTGAGATGTAATATTTTCCCCTTTTGAGACACATGACTGAACCAGAGAGCCTTGCTTCCATTTATGCTCTATTCACATAGTAAGGCAAAAATGATAAAATGCAAACATGATATAAAATATGTACCATAGCTAGAATAAAGAAAAAGAGAATAAGTCAAGTTGGGTGGTTTGGTCACCCTTCCTAAAAATTCTCAGGGTGCACTATTACTTGGCTTTTGTAGGGACATATACAAATGTGACATCTCTTACTCATTGTAAGTATCATAACTAACATTTCTGTAAAAGAGGAAGATAGCTAAGAAAAAAATTACATCAATTATTTTGTATTTTTTATTATAAGTTTCAAGTAACATGGCTTTCTAAAATGACCAATAGAATCAGGAAAACTTGCTTGTTTTATGATTACATTCAAGCTGGGTGGTGGTGCACACCTTCTGGAACTTAGGAGGCAGAGTCAGGGAGAGCTCTCAATTCTAGGTCAGTCTGGTCTACAGAGCAAGATCTAGGACAGCCGGGTCTACACAGAGAAACCCCGCCTCAAACAAACAAACCAAATCAACCAAACAAAAAACACAAAACAAGATTAAATTCAATGAATAATGGACAGTTGGGTAGCAAAAATGGTTGGATAAAGTTTAAAATTTATACCTCTGCTGATGGTATATGCCCAATGGTTTGTGTGGTTCTCTACCTATGAGTTGCAATGCTTTTCTGGGTCACATATCAGATCGTTAAGATTTTGTATCATAACAGTAGCAAATTTNCAAAAAACACAAAACAAGATTAAATTCAATGAATAATGGACAGTTGGGTAGCAAAAATGGTTGGATAAAGTTTAAAATTTATACCTCTGCTGATGGTATATGCCCAATGGTTTGTGTGGTTCTCTACCTATGAGTTGCAATGCTTTTCTGGGTCACATATCAGATCGTTAAGATTTTGTATCATAACAGTAGCAAATTTTCCCTGTTATCCCTTCACCAAATTAGTCTGTGTCCTTGAGCATTCAATGTTAGGAAGTATCAATGAAATGGTTTTATGGTTGGGGGTCACAACAGGGGGACCTGAATTAAAGCATTACAGCATTAGAAAGGTTAAAAACCTTCCTGGACTGTATGAGTAATTTTTTTATTCCTCTCAAGTGTGGGGCAGGATCACTACAAAACATGGATCTTAGCAATATGAGTTCTAGCATCTGTGACATACATTTGGGTTTATTCTGGGTCCTGAGACTCAGTTCAGGGAATCAGAAGGGTAGGAATGTCAAATGGAGAGAAGGATGAGGAACTGCTTCCTGGGCTGCTGAGGCTTCCAGCATGCCCAGGATGTTATTTTAGGCACTCATGTTGGCTCTGCACTCTCTGAGTTTTATATTCAAGTAGGAAAGAGCCTGAGAAGGTCAATCCATTCTTTTATCATTAATTAGCACCATAGAGGGATTGTTTAGCTATCACTTAAAATCAAAGAGACTTTGCTAAGTATAAGACGAAATTTTAAAGGGATATAAGGCCTTAATATTTACAAAAATTTTAGCAACTTTTATTGTTCTGCTAGCGCTTCCTGTGGAATATGGTCACATTGTCTTAAATAATTTAAATTGCAAGGAGTATAATTACACATCTGAATTGTTTTAAAGTAAATAGAACAATACCAACATTGTTTGTGAGAGTCCAGTTCATTCTCAAAGCCAACTGGTAAAAGGCTACATTTTCTCATTGAGTAGTCTTATCTCTGGCTACCTCTTAAAAATCTACCAGCACCACCTAGATATACCAAAAGACTGTACAGATGAGAGAAAATGAGTTTCACATGTAAAATGAGTACAGATTGGTTCTTGTTCTGCCAAAGGATATATATTAGTAATGAAAGTGAATGAGGAACCCTGATGTGGAAGAACAGAGACAGAGACGGACGAAACAGAGACAGCAGGCTGGGTGTTTTGGACATTGGGTCTGAATGCTTTGGGGCATGGTTTCTAAACCTAGCTCTTAGTGTTACAGAATTTTCCTAACTATTGAAATTAGGTACTTCCTACACCTAAAAGAATTTTTTTTTTTTTTTTGGTGGGGAGGGCAGAAGATCCAAGTTCCTTTCACAGTTCCTCTGCACCCATTCTAACAGTGTTCTTTTTTATATATATAAAAGAATTTTACTCTGCAAAGCTATATTTACAAATATATACATGTACTATTGACAATGTCAAGTTTCCATTTATGACCAAACATACTATGTCCCCCATATAATTCTTTCTCTTCTCTTCTCTTCTCTTCTCTTCTCTTCTCTTCTCTTCTCTTCTCTTCTCTTCTCTTCTCTTCTCTTCTCTTCTCTTCTCTTCTCTTNTCTCCTCTCCTCTCCTCTCCTCTCCTCTCCTCTCCTCTCTCCTCCCCTGCCCCTTCCCTCCCCTGCCCCTCCCCTCCCTTCCCCTCCCCTCCCCCCTCTCTCATCAAGTTTTTTCTCAAAAAGGTACACAATTCTATTTGCTCTGTGAGAAGCAGAAGGTACATTTTTGTTGTAATATAGTTTCCCTGTGATAATCATTTGTAGAAAAGTCAAATGTCCACTCAATCATTGATTGATTCAGTGGTTCCTATGGTCACCTTCTCTATGGAGAAGAAACTGCAGGACATGATGGGAACAAGTCAGCACTGGTCCTCTTCATCTAGTTTCCTTCAGTTTGACATTAGAGGACACTTATTTTTAAATTATATAGTTTCCCTAAACGTTCAATTTATAGTATAATTACATAATTTTCTCCTCCTTCTTTCTTCTCCCTCCAAAGCAAACCGTCCTATATATCTCTTCAAGCTCGTGGCCATTTTTTGTTAATACACACACACACACACACACACACACACACACACACACACACACACAGAGAGAGAGAGAGAGAGAGAGAGAGACAGAGACAGAGACAGAGAGAGAGAGAGAGAGAGAGAGAGAGAGACTCCTAAATACATCAATATAACTTGCTTAGTTTGTATAATGTTAACTGAATTTTTATTTTCAGAGGTGGCCGTTTGTTATAGGATAACCAAACCATAATAATGATGTTCTGTTTTCTGGGGATGAGAAAGCAAATAGAAAGGTGAAATACAGGGCATTTTTTCAAACTTCTATTTACCTTGAGCTTATATATTTGAAATCTTTTAACATGATAAATTTAGTTACTCATGCTATATAGAAGCAGGCAAATACAGACCATGGTAAATGTCTTTCTATTTGCACTAATGTGGTATATCTCCACTAGAAATGTACGTTTGGCCATCATTTCTCAAAAATTTGCTATAGGGAATCTATAGAAAAACAAGATCTGTCAATTGCTGATATTTATGATCAACTTTAAAAGGCATCATACCAATGTAAAGAAGAGCTTACACTTCCCTATGCCACAGGGATGATTTACACCTATTATTATCTAAAGTCAAATGGCTTCTAGAATCTTAGGCTGATTGAGAGTTACCACTGGAGACAACATAGAGACAAATGTCCACATCAAACCTTGAAGTGCTGTCAGATACAATAAAGATCTTCCACACATCTTGGTATATGAGACAAGCTCACATATATTTACCTCTACTTAACGAGATGAGAGTTCTGCCACAAGATTAGTTTAAAGTATGAAATAGTTAGAGGAGATACGGACATTTAAAATGCATATAAGCAAGATGCAGAAAGAGACAGAGGAGGAGAACAGGAGGAAAACAAAGAAAAACAAAATACATGTGAAAATGCCCCAATAAAACCTATTATTCTGTAAGATAACTAACAATCCCCTAATACTCTGGACAATTAAAATTCTATCATTATTAGCATCCTGAAGTTCAAAAAGATATAGAAATACATTTTTGGAATTCAAACCAATATCAAATTCCTGTAACCTATCACATTAGGATTTATTATTTTTAAGGGAACATGATGAAATTATATGCTTATTAATCAGGAAATTGTAAATTAAACAGCACATCAAGCTATCCAAATATACAAGCAGAAAAATTATGATATATATATATATATATATATATATATATATATATATATATATCAATCACACACTTATAAACATGTATGCAGTTCACCTAAATTATCCTTAAAAATCCTATTAGAAAAACTGAAAATTTCTTATGCAGTTCACAGGCTAAAGAGATGAATTAACATTGCTTGGCTTGAAATGCAACAGCATAATTCAGGAGAATTGGGGCTTTTAGAAGTGACATAAATCAATGAACGTACTTACTAAGGATTATCTATGGGCAGGAAACAATCAATGAGTTTGGTGGAATTGTCTTTTGAAAGCACAGCACCTTTCTTAATTTATACTATAATATCGGTGTCTTTGATAAAGGAGATTTTAGAGAATGCATTTTGCTCTCTTCCTTTTGCTTTACCGGAGAGAAGAAAAAATAGCAAACAATTATTCCATTTCTAGACCTAAAATGTGTAAGGTGCAGAAAGACTTCAATAAAAGTCTTTGTTAAATCTTCCTTTCTTTCTTCTAAGTCTTTTCTTGTTAGATGATTTTTTTTAACAGAAAATTGATTTTGGCTGACCTTGTTGTAGAGTTAGGCCACTAAAAATGGGTTCCTGGGGGGTTATAGGATTCCCACAGAGGAAAGGAGGATTAAAAGAAAAAAAAAATATCCCCTGCCAGGAAAAAACACTGCAATATCAGCATGTCCTATTTGACACCTTGATATTTGACAGTCATTGCTGACTTCTAGAGTTTTCCACTATTCTCATATTTAATCACCATCTGTTCCCCTCAAACCCCTTTAACTCACATCTGTATATATCTGTGTGTTTTTGTGTTTAGACACATATGGGATAATAGTTCCCTCAATCCTCAGACTATCCATCAACATTTATAAGGTGATTCAGCCTCATTTCTTTAAACCACTGTGAAAAAATTAACAATAGCAGCATTGCAACGTTTTTTAGTCATAGCTGTCACCATTAAATATCATTGCGCAACAGTTGACTTCAGAATATACTTAGTTAAAAAATTATTTTGAAAATCAAGAATTGGAAGGGAGTATATCTGAAACTTCATTTCTCTTCCTAATAGAATCATCTGGGACTCATGAAAATATTTTCTCTCTCCATTATCTAAGCATACCTTGTGTCCTGTCTCTATATTGAGAGGCCGTTTTTTTCTGATGTTACATTCTCTTCATGGCTGCATTTGGCTAAGGATTCCTACAGTACCATCATCTGAACAGTCAGACGTTCTTCACGGGGATTGGATCATCCAGAATAAGCATTTTTTGGAAGCTTTATAAATACTATAAAATGTATGGTCCAGTTTCAGATGGTACACAGTGTGTACCATAACAGATCTTCCATAACATCCTATCAGTCAAACAAGGCACCAGCACAGCCTATACTCTACATAAAAGCAAGAAATTTCATATATTAATAGGTAGGATAGCCAAAAGTTCACAACAATCTTAATCTGCAACCCTGATGCTCCAACCATTGCTCTTCTTGAAAATCTTCTAGTTTCCTTGAATGGGCATTTTCAAACACGTAATTTCTGGCCATCATTGGGAAGAGAGGCCCCTAGGTCTTGCAAACTTTATATGCCCCAGTACAGGGGAATGCCAGGGCCAAGACGTGGATGTGGGTGGGTAGGGGAGTTGGGGGGTATGAGGGACATTAGGGATAGCATTTGAAATGTAAATAAAGAAAATATCTAATAAAAATTGGGAGAAAAAAAAAGAAGCCCACATTTGTAATTTATTAAGAACAGATTTGATAAAGACAGTTCATAGAATATCCAATACATGATTGGTAAACACACACACACACACACACACACACACATACACTTGCACACACAAACACACACACACACACACACACACACACACAGAAGAAATAATACAGTCTATGGAGTCACATTGGCTGAATTTTGTATTATAGTTTCTCTATAGATCTTTCCATACTTAACATATTTAAAATTCCAAAGTCTTTTAGTAAAACAGGCCTAAAAATATGTGCCATATTTATATTATCCACTCATCAGGTTATGGACATCTAGGCAGTTTCCAATTTCTGGTTGTTATGATCAATGAACACGGATGTACAAGTGTATCTTTAAAGAGATACAGAGTCCTTTGTGTATATGTTCAAAAGTGGCATCTCTGCATCTTGAGGCAGATATATTCCCTGCTTCCCCAGGAACTACCACACTGATTTCCTATTGACCTTGTCAAAAGTAGTACTCCCAATAGTAGTTAATATATGCTCTGTTTCTAATGTCCTGACATGCCTGCACTATCATTTGTTTTTATTGATCCCAGCTATTCTGACTGAGGTATAATGAAATATCAAAATAGTTTTAATTTATGTTTCCCTGAAGGCTAAAGATGTTAACATTTCGCTAATGTTTCATCTTTTGAGAATTCTTTGCTTACTTCTGCTCCCCATTTTTAGCTGTGTTATTTGTTTTCTTGATGATCAATTTTCTTAGTTCTTTATATATCCCAGGTACTAATGCTTTATCAAATTTATAATTGATATACATTTTTTTTTGCTTTTGTAGAATTCCGTTTTGCTCAAATGATGGTGCTCTTTGCCATACAGAAATTTGCAGGTTCATGAGATCCAATTTATTAATATTATTGAAGAAGGGTAAACCAGAAATCACACACACAATTATACCTTTCACCAGAAAATAAATGTAGGGAATTTTAACATTTTATGTTTTCCTTTCCTCTCCACATCCCCAAATCCCATTTTCTCTAATAAATGACACTTTTAATTTAAAACCTCTTGTCTATGGTATGCATTTAAAATATTACTCATTAACTTGGACACTTGGAGCCCTCAGAGACTGAACCATCAAACAAATAACATATAGGGGCTGGCCCCAGGATTTCCCACACATATGTAGTAGATGTGCAGCTGGTCTTCATCTGGTTCCTGAACAATAGGAATGGGGTCTATCTTCAAAGCAGTTGCATGTACATGAGATAGAGTCTTCTAGCTGGGCTGTCTTGTCTGTCCTCAGTGGGAGAGGATGCTCCTAGCCTCTCAGAGCCTTGACATGTTAGAGTGAGGGAACATCCATGCAACCCCTGGCTGCTCAGAGAAGAAGGGGAGGGAAATGGTGATATGAGAAAGAATTGTGGAAGGAGATGCCTGGGAGGGGACAGTGAGCAAGATGTATAGTGAATAATGAAACATTCCAAAAGAGCTGTGTCTACTAAGTAATTCTTGAGATTTCAGCAAACCTGTTAGAAAAAAAAATTCTTGAGCTGTTTTCACTTTAAAGAGATCTTCAGACAGATCAGTTTTTTGCTAGAGAAAAATTCTAAAAATGAAATGCTATTGCTTTCTCCTAGCTCATCTTTTGCATATCATAACTTCAGTCTTTTATTTTACATATCCACATTTTCTTTACTATTGCCGAATAATTCAGAAATCTGCCTGCCTCTGTTACACACAGATAATAAGGCAGCCTAGTGGGACTCTAGCCTGAAATGACCATTTCTACCACATCTGGACCCAGACTTGCTGTTTTTCAGGCTGACTTTGAACTCAGGAATCTGCCTGAGGTGTTTTGTTTTGTTTTGTTTTGTTTTGTTTTGTTTTGTTTTGTTTTATTTTTATCTTTCTGGCAAGCTGGCTTATAGTGTAGCTGCCTCAGTTCTTTTACTTTACATCTGTACAGTGCCTTATACAGTTCATATGGCATCCTTACTTTTTACATAGTTGAAAATTTATATATTTTCAAACTCATGTTTTTAGAGTTCTTTTCCACATCCTTAAGGGCTGTCCTGTAGGTCCCAACCTTTACCATTTTTGTTAAGATATTATCCACACCTTGCCTCCCCGACTCATCCTTTTTCTGATTATCATCGAGTCATGAGCATTAACAGGGAGATGGAATGTGACAGTAGGTACATTATTATACAAACAAGCCTTATGCTCATGTGACACTAGTGGAGGCCCACATCTTCTGGTCCTGTCCCAGGATCAGGATCCATGCCATTTTGTTCCCACCAAGGCCATGCCAGACCTGGCAATTATGATAGTGCTTTTTAAAAATTGTAGTAAACATTTTATATAATTTTTATAAATTATATTATTAACCTTATTGAGAATTTTTGTGGGGGTACATTTTTTTATTAGATATTTTCTCTATTTTCATTTCAAATGTTATCCCTTTTCCTAGTTTCCTCTCTGAAAATCCCCTACCCCTCTGCCCTCACCCTGCTCCTCCACCCACCCACTCCTGCTTCCTGACCCGGGTATTCCCCTATACTGGGGCATAGAACCTTTACAAGACCAAGCACCTCTCTTCCCACTGATGACCAACTAAGCAATCCTCTGCTACATATACAGATAGAGCCCTGAGTGCTACCATGTGTTTTCTTTGATTGGTGGTTTAGTCCCAGGGAGCTCTGGGGGTTCTGGTTAATTCATATTGTTGTTCCTCCTATAGGGTTGCAGACCCCTTCAGTTTCTTTGATACTTTCTCTAGCTCCTTCATTGGGGATCCTGTGCTTTGTCCAATGGATGACCGTGAGTGTCCACTTAGCTTTATCTACTACCTGAATCCTGTACTTCTAACCAGAACAGGTCTTAAAGGTCTGAATTTGTGTTTTATTACATAATTTTCTGATGTGTAAGGTTATTTCTGTAGATGACTGCTAAGGCCATCTTATGCTCAGGAAGTTCTCTAATATCAATAGAATATGGGTTTAATATCATTTTCATAGATATGTATGTGGTATGTAAAGATAAAAATGTACATGATTAGACAAGTTCTAGAAAAAAACCATAGCTACTAGAACATTGTTGAGATTGAGAATATATTTAAATTAAGGGTAAAGTGTTATTTTTTTTTTGCAAAATTGTATTTAAAAATTGACTTAGACAATTCTTAATACTTAATTGTTAATCAAATTGGTCTATATAATTCAAGCATAGCTATAATTAAGGATACATGTTAAGTTTAAGGAATCCTTTCTGGTCCATAGTCTTCATCAAAGAGTGATATGTTACATGTGAGACATAAGGCACATTTGAAAAATTTGAAGAAGCTAGGTAATATTATGGTAGAAACAATACAACATATTAATCTACTCTCATTTTTCTACTTCAAAGCAGGTTGTAAATCACAGGGAAGGTGTAGTCCATTTGTATTTAGTTTTTTTTCTACACTACCAATTCATTCTTTTTTTTTCCTGTCTGTTTTCTTTTTTTTCCAATTTTTTTATTAGATATTTTCTTAATTTACATTTCAAATGCTATTCCGAAAGTCCCTTCCCCCCTGCTCCCTGCCTGCTCTCCTGTCCACCCACTCCCACTTCTTGGCCCTGGCGTTCCCCTGTATTGGGGCATATAAAGATTGCAGTACCAAGGGGCCTCTCTTCCCAATGATGGCCGACTAGGCCATCTTCTGCTACATATGGAGCTTGAGACACAAGTTCTGGTTAGTTCATATTGTTGATCCTCTTCTAGTGTTGCAGACCCCTTCAGCTCCTGGGGTTCTATCTCTAGCTTCTCCATTGTGGGCCCTGTGTTCCATCTTATAGATGATTATGAGCATCCACTTCTGTACAAGACAGCTATATCAGGGTCCCTTAAGTAGGCACTAGCTGTCCTATGCCATAGTGTCTGAGTTTAATGACTGATTCTGGGATAGATCCCCCCTGGTGGGGTAGTCTCTGTATGGTCCATCCTATCATCTTAGCTCTAAACTTTGTCTCTGTAACTCCTTTCATGGGTATTTTATTTCCTCTTCACAGGAGGAATGAAGTATCCATGCGCTGGTCTTCCTTCTTGATTTTCTTGTGTTTTGCAAATTTTATCTTGGATATTCTAAGTTTCTGGGCTAATACCCATTTATCAGTGAGTGCATATCCAATGACTTCTTTTGTGACTGGGTTACCTCACTAAGGATTATATCCTCCAGGTACATCCATTTGCCCAAGGATTTCATAAATTCATTTTTTAAATAGCAGAATAGTACTCCATTGTGTAGATGTACCATATTTTCTGTATCCATTCCTCTGTTGAGCAACATCTGGGTTCTTTCCAGCTTCTGGCTATTATAAATAAGGCTGCTATGAACATAGTGGAACATGTGTCCTTTTTACCAGTTGGAATATCTTCTGGGTATATGCCCAGGAGAGGTATTGCTGGATCCTCTGGTAGTACTATGTCCAGTTTTCTGAGATAACGCCAGACTGACTTCATTAGTACTTAAAATTTTGCTTGGAATTTTAAGATGGTTTAGTTAAAGTATTTTTTTTTAATTGTTCATGCACACACCATTTTCCCACTTATGCTTTTTAGTTCTAGGATAAGTATTATGATCACTTTCTTATCTAAATTTTCCTTGTGTGAATAAAGAATCATATGTGTATTTAAGTTCGAGGCCTTGGATCCCTGACAGTATCTGAATTATTTTTTATAATGTCAGCAAGCTCAAAGTAATCTTCATAATCTATTATGAGTTTTCTTTTCCTTTACACTCTCATTTTCTTATGAGTGAATTTTTCAAAGGCTATGTGATGTGTGATATTGCAACAGATTGAATGCAGAAGCAAATCTGAGAATCCAGCTGTCTTCTATTAAGCCAAATACCAAAGAAACTCTATGAACATAAAGCAAAATCACTTTTCTTACTAATTTCTGTTTGCATTGGAAGAAATACACAGTTTTGTTTCATTAAATTATGTTATTTATACCAACCCATATTGAATTTGTTTTATTTATATTATTTGTATGGGTTTCTAAATAAATATTTCATTTAATATGCAGTTTTAATAGTTAGCTGCCTAAATATTCATAAACACTAACACATATTGGATTCATTTGTTTATGTTTTTATATGGCTTTCTAAATAAATATATCTATTCATATACAGTTTTCAAGGAGGACAGGGTAAATACAGGCAAATCTATGCCCCTTTGAACCTTCAGTAACTTTGAACTTCAGTACATAGGGCTTTTTAGACTGGAATTTTATGTCACCTTCTTAGATTTATTTTTCTTTCCTTTTCATTTAAAGTGCCAGTTTGAGTTTTCTTCACTTTCTGTTTTTGGAGCCACTTAATATTTTTCGATGTTTTAAAAGACTCCCTATTACTAATCTGCATATTCCAGAAATATTAAATGACCAGCTGTCTTCTCAGAACTTATAATTGTAAATGAAAATAACTTTATCTTTTTTAAGGGAAAATAGTTTTAATAAAAAATCAGTGATATTGTAAAATTCAACCATGGCAAGTGACTGAGGAAAATGATACATTTTCTTTCTTACTGTGATATTTTGATTTGATCTTAGAGAAAAGAATGGGGAACTGTCTCCTGGGAAATTATACTGGAAATGAAATGTAAAGTATGCATCAGTGTTCACGTTAGGGTGACTGGAAAGAGTATTATAGATTGGGAAGATGGCATATGGGAAGTTCCTTTGAAAGAAGAATGCATGGAGCAGGAGGAGTGGGTGTGCAGGAAGAATGACAGCTGTAATAACAGGTGATTCAAATCAGTCCAAGAGGCACAAGTGAAAATATAAGCAATGACCAAACTATAGAAGGCTAGATCCACGTGGTAAAGTATCTTGCCTTGTTTTCAGGAGTGGCATGATGTATTATAGATGTATCATGGACAAAAGGAATAAACAGGACTCCTTGGTATAATGTTATGGTTTAATTTGTATGCACATAAGTGAGCTCAGCTGTGCAATGATGCCATTTAATTACAATGACAGCTTTCAAGAAATGGAAAAATGTAAGGACAGAATGACTGTACCTTGTTGATGGATAATGTGTAAATATGTATTAAAAGCATATATGCCATTCATGCAGCTAAGGAATATTTAAAAAATTAGGAAATGAATTTTCTTCTGAGAGGGTTGTTAGACAGTAGGACCTAGTTTAATGGAGAAGGTTGCAGAGCTCTTCAAAGAGCCTCTCTTTTCCTTGTTATTTTCTTTTCTGGCTAAGTGTACTAAGTTGGGGAGCTGGGAAGACTCTGAAAACATTTGAGAAAGAAGAAACTGATCAGAATATTTTGTTTAAAATGGATTTTTTTCTCCATTATAATATATAAGAAGAGTAGACTCTGCAGGTTAGTTTATATGTTTACATATTAGTGCTACATTATGATTTTGTTCTTGATATGATCATTATGTAATATGATACGATGCAGATGGTACTTCTGTTTTTCGATGGTTCATGGTTATAAGTCTGTAGTCACTGAGAAATTCTCTCTTTTTACTGAATACTTTAAAATATTTTAGCCATTCTATCTATTGAAAGTTATAGTTTCCTATAAGGTAAAAGAGCAAGAATATTTCTGATTATATGCTATTTATTTACTTTAAGGAGTTATTATTATTGTTGTTGTTGTTGTTTTTTACTAGCTGTTCTTTTATTATTTTTAATTGAATACTTTATTTATTTACATTTCAAATGTTATCCCCTTTCCCAGTTTTCCCTCTGCAAATCTCCTATCCTATGCCCTCTTCCCCTGCTTCTATGAGGGTGCTCTCCCACCTACCCACCCATTCCCACCTCACCGCCCTAGCATTCCTCTACACTAGGGTATCAAGTCTTCACAGGGCCAAGGGCCTCCCCTCGATTGATGCCAGAGAAGGCCACTTCAACTCCTTCAGTCCATCTGCTAACTCCTCCATTGTACGTCCTGTGCTCAGTCAGATTGTTGGATGCAAGCCTCCACATCTGTATTGGCCAGAATATGGCAGAGCCTCTCAAGAGACAGCCGTATCAAGCTCCTGTCAGCAAGCACTTGGCATCTGCAGTAGTGTCTGGATTTGGTACCTGCATGTGGGATGGATCCCTAGTCTCTGGATGGCTTTTCCTTCAGCTTCTGCTCTACTCTTTTTTCTTTTCTTTTATTAGATTATTTTCTTCATTTACATTTCAAATGATATCCCCAAGGCCCCCTATACCCTCCCACTGCCCTCTCCCCAACCCACCTACTCCTGCTTCCTGACCCTGGCATTCCCCTGTACTGGGGCATATGATCTTCACAAGACCAAGGGCTTCTCCTCCCATTGATGGCTGACTTATGTTCTTGCCGTTACCTCCCATCATCTGGTTATATCTGATGTTAGCTGGTCTTGCTGTCTCTGACTGTGGCTTGTCCATCCTGTAAGCCTGTGTGTCAGCACTCCTTAGAGACCAGTTCTCTCCTGGAGGAATTTGGGCATGGATAGCTGTGAGCACAGGGTCAGTTTTGGGGCTCAGATTGAAACCAAAAGGATCCTGTCTAGGCTGTTCCTTGGTTCCTCTGTCCTGATGGCTCTGGGCAGGTTCCTCTTGGATCAGGAATTTGAGCAGAAATGGTGGTCTTACCTGTGCTTCCAGGTGATTCAACACTCTTGAGAGACCAGCTTTCTCCAGGCAAGACCTGGGTATGAAGAGCTGTGGCACCGGGTCAGCTGCAGCACAGATGGAAACCCTGGAAGGATCCTGTCCCAGGATGCTCCTTGGTTCTGTGCCCTGAGTGCTCTGGGTGGGTCCCTCAGAGAAGAAGTGATGTCCCTACCTGTGCTCACAAGTGTTTCAGCACTCGTGGAAGTCCAGCTCTCTCCTGGTGGTACCCAGGTATGGAGAGCTGTGGCACAGGGTCATTTCAGGTTGCAGAAGGAAACCGAATGTTTAAGGAATGTTTTTGACTTAAAATTGTACATGTTCTGTCAGACGTAGGAGAGCCAGTTAGAGCATTTATTTTAATTTCATCAATTTTGTACAAAACAATGAATTTATATATAGCTTTATAATCTTTACCTATTCAGATATCTGTGTTAACCTGAACAACCAGCAGAAGCCTTTTTCTGTCATAATTTGTAGTTGTAAATGGATGGAAGCAAAAATATTGTCACAAACAGTAGGCCACAATTGTTGACTGTCTTTTCCTTTGCAGTAAATGATGTAAAGAATTATTTTTTAGGGGAAGATGAAAGTACCTGCAAAGGCCATTTGGAACTGAACTCCTCTGCATGAAGGACATTCACCCCAAGTCTATCAATCATATATGGCTATCAGCCAATCTTTGTGGGCTGTAATTTCTCTAGCAAAAGGGTAAGGCAGTGCAGCTATCTCCTGCTTTGATGAAACTTTTATGAAGGAAAATTTATACTAGTTGTATCTGATGCTCAGTCGGGAGCTGATTAAATGATTTATATTTTGCCTGATCTGAAAACCAGTCAGATTAAAAACTCTGGCAATTCCCTTTCAGAGTGAGCATCCTTGTCTTCAGGTCATTGCTGAGCAAAATTCTCAATGTGGTTCAAGGACAGCTCAGTAGAATTTTAACTTTCTCCACAAAAGGCATTAGTCATGTGGCTGGATGAGTACTCTTAGGAACAATGTCTCTGAAAAGCACCATTCTCCTTCATATACATCCCTGCCAAATAAGAGATCAATTTAGAGTTGTTTTGGAGTTGCAAGAGACAGGACACATATTGATTTTTTAAAAAATATCTTCAAAAGTCTCATTTGTCAATTATAAGGTACACATGACTTCAGATTAGGATCAAGGACTTCCACATAAAACCAGATACACTAAAACTAATAAAAGAGAAAGTGGGGAAGAGCCTCGAACACATAGGAACTGGAAGAAAATTCCTGAACAGAACAGAAATAGCTTATGTTCTAAGATCAACAATATGACAAATGGGACCTATAAGGCGAAGAACACTGTCAAAAGAACAAAATGGCAACCAACAGATTGGGAAAAGATCTTTACCAATCCTAGATACAATAGAGGGTTAATATACAATAGATACAAAGAACTCAAGAAGTTAGACTCCAGAGAACCAAATAACCCTATTTAAAATGGGGTACAGAGCTACACAAAGAATTCTCAACTGAGGAATATTAAATGGCCAAGAAACACCTAAAGAAATGTTGAACATTCTTAATGATCAGGCAAGTGCAAATCAACACAACCCTGAGATTCCTCCTCACAGCAGTAAGAATGGCTAAGATCAAAAGCTCCGGTGATAGCAGATGCTAGTGAGGAAGTGGAAAAAGAAGAACACTTCTCCATTGCTGGTAGGATTGCAAGCTGGTCCTATCATTCTGGAAATCAGTCTGGTGGTTCTTCAGAAAGTTGGACATAGTACTACCTGAGGACCCAGCTATACCACTTCTGGGAATATATCCAAAAGATGGCCAACATATAGCAAGGACAAATGCTCCAGTATGTTCAAAGCAGCCTTATTTATAATAGCCAGAAGCTAGGAAGAACCCAGATATCCTTCAACAGAGGAATGGATACAGAAAGTGTGGTAAATTTATACAATGGAATACTAATCAGCTATTAAAAACAATGACTTCATGAAATTCTCAGGCAAATGAATGGAATTAGAAAATATCTTTCTGAGTGGGGTAACCCAATAACAAAAGACCACATATGGTATGCACTCACTGATAAGTGGATATTAGCCCAAAAGCTCAGAATACCCAAGATACAATTCATAGACCATATGAAGCTCAAGAAGAAGGAAGGCCAAAGTGTGGATGTTTCAGTCCTCCTTAGAAGGGGAATCAAAATACTCATGGGAGGAAATACAGAGACAGTGTTGAGCAGAATGTGAAAAAAAAGACCATTCAGAGCCTGACCCACCTGGGGATCTATCCCATATACAGATCTCAAACCCAGACACTATTGCAGGTTCCAAAAAATACTTCCTGACAGAAGCTTGATATAGCTGTTTTCTGAGAGACTTTGCTAGAGCCTGACAAATACAGAGGCAGATGCTGGCAACCAACTCCTGGACTAGACTAAGTATAGGGTCCCCAATGGAGGAGTTAGAAAAATGATTGAAGAAGCTGAAGGGGTTTTCAACCCATAGGAAGAACAACAATATCAACCAACAAGACTCCCCTCCAGAGCTCCCAGAGACTAAACCACCAACCAAAGAGTACACATGGCTCCAGCCTCATATGTAGCAGAGGATGGCCTTGTAGGACATCAATGGGAGGAGAGGCTCTTGGTCCTGGGAAGGCCCAATGCCCCAGAGTATGGGAATGCCAGGGTGGGTTGGCAATGAGTTGTTGGGAGGGGGAACACCCTCATAGAAGTAGGGGGAGGAGTGGGATGGAGTGTTCTGGAGGGGAAACTGGGAAAGAGATAACATTTGAAATGTAAATATATAAAATACCCAATAAAGATAAAAAAAAAAAAGGATTTTAAACATGTCAATAACTGGCTTTGTATGGGACGGGAACTGAAAATAAGAGTGACACATGTCTGACCCTGAGGATGGGCTGGGAATACTGAACATGTTACGGAGAGTCTGTGCCTGCTGTGTCTGCCTGATAGGAACTGAGTCTAGGCAGATGGGCATGGGGAAACATTTCAATGTTGCCTATTTCCCATCCTGATATGTGTCAACATTACTTTAATCAATTATTTAAGTATAAATAGGAATGCTTATTAAATTTACTTTTTGTGAAATGACATCAATTGGGATATTTGAGGAAATAAATTGTGAAAAGATACCAGGTATGTAAACTAGCTTTTCTGAAGATTTTCTTCCTCAAGAGGTCAATGTAGGAAACATACTCTCAAAAAATTATGTAATTATATATGGAAATTCTTTTTTTTTAACTTTTTAAAAAAATATTTCTTTCTTTATCCACTTTTCATCCAGATCACAGCCCCCTTCCCTCTTCTTTTCCCAGTCACACTTTTATTAGTCCCTCTGCCTATTGCCACCTTCCTTTTCATCAGATAAGAGGGGCCTCCTTTAGGTACCACCCTACCTTGGGGCATCTAGTTTCAGTAGGACTGGGTACATTCTCTCCCACTGAGGCTCAATCAGGCAATCCATGGAGCAGAAAGGGGATTTAATGGCAGGGAACTGAGACCTAGATAGGCCCTGCTCCACTTGTTAGGGAACCCACATGAAGACCAAGGTACAGCTCCTGAATGCTCTCTGGTTGGTGGCCCAGGCTGTGAGTCCCCATGGTCCCAGGTTAGTTGACTTTGTGGGTTTTCTATGGAGATTTTAATACAACTCTGTCATTTCTCCTTCCCTTTCTTTTTTTCCAACCTCCTCCCAAACATCCCTTCTGCTCTCTTTTAAATTCACGGTTTTTGTAATCAGTCATCATATATTCCCTCAGAGATACAAAATTCATTATGAATGTAGCATGAAAGCCAGTGAATGAGGAGAACAATTCTACCAAGTGATATAATATCATGTAGATATATGTTTTAACTATTGTATTTGAACTTTTACAGATATGTAACAGTGTAGATGGCTATATTGGAAATGTCAGGAATATTTGATAAGACTTTCAAACCATTAATGTATTCAGTAATTTAGTGATGGTAATATATTAAAATTTGTGCACATGTTAATACAGAGCATACAGGAAAATGAAAAATACGTTTTCAAATAAAAAAGGGATTTGATATTTCATCACTCATAATAGTCTCTTCAGTTACTTTGCTGGGCCTCAGTGGGCATAACCTCATTTTTCACTATCATTAGGCATATTTCACAGAATAAGTATTTACTTATATGACAACTACTGCGAAAATATTAGGAAGGATTATACGCTGTGTTCTCATAGCATTTTGTCTTCTTTATGGATTAGGGTACAATATCAGCCAAAGCATTCATCAAAATCAGTTCTGAGATATTTAAGATAGACTCTGCATATCTCTCCTGTTTTTATCAGGAACATCAGGGAGTTGAGGGCATTGATTTCATAGTTGATTTTCATTGTTCATGTGCTTGTTTTTTCTCAGTTAACTGGGCAGATAATTTTATACATTGTCTGTCAACTAATAAATAACTCCTCCTCTTTCACCCTGTATCCTCATAAGCATTAAATTAATACTGGTGGTCTGGCAACCATATTAGCTAATCACTGCAAAATTTATACCTGGTGCCATTTGCACTCTTATTGTCACATTTCAGTTATTCAGGAGAGACGAGAGAAAATTAATTACAGGCAATTGTTCTCTAAAATGATTGTGTAATTGAGCAGAAACAGTTCAAGTCCAAAAAAAAAATGATGGTAGCTTAGTTCATGTATGATTTAATTCACATATGGTGAGAAAAAGTAATTTACACTTATACATTCATATATTTAAGGTTAGAGCAGATATATGTCATAGAAATAAAGTGATAAACTGACCCATAAAAGCACAGCTCCTTCCAGATGTGCAGGACCTGTCAACCTTCAAAGTGCTATTACGGTGGTTTGAATGAGAATTTTCTCCATAGGCTCATGTACTTGAACACTTACTTGATCCTACGTTTGAGGCAATGTTCGTGGAGGTCTCTCTGGTGCAAGCTTGCTAGAGATAACATTGAGGTTCAAAACCATGTGCCTTTCTTATTGTACACTCTGTCTCAGTTTGTATGCATGTCTGTTTGTCTGTCTCTCTTTCATGTACTTATGATTCCACATTGAGCATAAAGCATGCCATCCTCACTGCTCTCATACCCCCTCCATGCTATCTGCCACCTCTGCCCTGCCATTATGGACTCTTAACCCTCTGGAGCTATAAATCAAGAGAAACTTTTCTATAAGCTGCCTTGGGGGCAATATTTTTATCATAACAACACAACTAATTGATACAACTGTTAACTATAAGCTGAAAGATATGTGGAGTGCTTAGAAATGAGAATCATAGGGGAGTCATCTGTATTCTCCACATGCCATGTTTGTTATTCTGCATAATGTTGTCATTTTATGGGTTCAATTAATGTATATAGAATGAAAATTGAAATAGCTTAAATTGACATACCAAACTTAAAGTTGATAAGACAATAATGATACCAAAATTTATCTATATCTGTATCTGTATTTACACAGACATACACAGATACATATGTGTGTGTGTGTGTATATATATATATATATATATATATATATATATATATATATATATACAAGTGAAAGATCTGTGGTGGTGCATGCCTTTAGTCCCAGCACTAGGGAGGCAGAGGCAGGCGGATTTCTGAGTTTGAGGCCAGCCTGGTCTACAAAGTGAGTTCCAGGACAGCCAGGGCACACATAGAAACCCTGTCTCGAAAAACGAAAAAACCAAACAAAATAATAATAATAAAAAATAAAATTAAAAAACTTCAAATTCTTTTTAATATTATTATTATTTTTTCAATTTTTATTAGATATTTTCTTCATTTACATTTCAAATGTTATCCCGAAAGCTCCCTATACCCTCCCCCATCCCCTGCCCTGCTCCCCTACCCACCTACTTCCACATCTTGGCCTAGAATTTCAAATTCTCGACAAAAGAAATTGAAGAAGACTTCAGAAGATTGAAAGACACCCCATGCTCATGGATTGGTAGGATTATCATAGTAAAAATAGCCAACTTACCAAAAATAATCTACAGACTCAATGCAATCCTCATCAAAATTTTAACACAATTCTTCGCAGAGATGGAAAGCCCTTAAGAGTTGAAGTAACCTTTTAGTTTTTTGGGTCCTATAGGTTTTGTTAAGATTTGTTATTTTCTTGAAGGTCCCCTTAGTGGTAAGGATTGGAGTGGTGTTTTATTATCACTATTTTTCCTGTACTATAACTATGTCTTTTTCTGACCTTCTAGTTATCTTATCTTAGATTCTACGACTTCATTTGGTTGTGTGGATATCTTTGACAAAGAAGCCAAAAACATATAGTGTTAAAAAGAAAGTATGTTCAATAAATGGTGCTGGTCTAACTGATGGTCTGTATATAGCAGACTGAAAATGGATCCATATTTATCACCATGCACAAAGCTCAAGTCCAAATGGATCAAATAACTCAATTATAAAACTAGGTACACTGAATCGAATAGAAGAGAAAGTGGGAAAGAGCCTCAAACTCACTGGCCCAGGGGGAAATTTCCTAAACAGAACAGCAATGGCCCATACTCTAAGATCAATAATTGATAAACGGGAGCTCATGAAACTGAAAAGCTTCTATAAGGCAAAGACATGTTAGTAGGACATATCAGAAACTTACATTTCTTCAAATTTCATTAATCCCATATCTGACAGAGGGCTAATATTCAAAATATATAAAGAACTCAAGAAGATAACTTCCAAAAAAAGTCCAATTAAAAAATGGGGTACAGAGCTAAACAGAGAATTGACAACAGAAGTATCCTGAAGGGCTGAGGAGCACTTAAAGAAATGTCCAAAGACCTTAATCCTCAGGAAATGCAAGTCAAAATGACCCCGAGATTCTACCTCACACCGATCAGAATGGCTAAGCTCAAAACCTCAAGTGACAACAGTCAAGTGACACTCCTCCTTTACTATTGAATGTAGACCAAAAGCTGTGAGGTTTTTATGGGGGAAGTGGGGAGAGTGGTAACAGGGATTATATTTTCTTCAAAGGACTGCAATTAAGTTTTCCAACATGAAGAAAATTTAGGTTCTTAAAACTAACTTCCAAATATCTTCACCAGGATCAGTAGGAATCTATGAAATGAACATGAGTATACTGTGCTAAAGTCTAAGGCATACTAATAAAACAGGCTAGAAGAAATTACTTACTGTATAAAAGAATCATAAATTTGAATGCCCTCACTTCCAAAATACAAATCAGAAATAAACATAAATGAGCAGGACTTCAAAAAGTTATAGAAAATGAAGTTTCTTTGAGAGGAGAAACCATTAATTTTGTTTATATCTGATTATATAGACAACCAAAGTCTTCAAGTTCATGGTGCTGAGAAGTCATATTAATAATGCACAGAAGAACATGAGCAGTGGATGCTGAACTAATTGGATGCTGCTTAGAACTTGGCTATGGCAAACCTAGTGTCTGTCTCACAGAGAGGACAAGCACCCCCATAATAGGCTTACTATTCCCTTTGGATTGCTATAAACAGAATCAATGTGTACTAATGACCACAGCAATAAATTTGGTCATACTTCATAGGGCAATGTTCTGCACTTACCCAGTTGTTGGTTTGACATAGAGTAATAGGGTTTATCCTTTTTAAGTTGTAAATTACTGTGAAAATGCTGAGACTAACAGGAAAATGCATTTGGGGCTGTTTTTAAGCTTAGAAAATATTGGTAATACTTCCACTAAGCATGCTATTAAAATAAATAAAGAGTATTTATTGCTTGGAATCTAGCTTCAACTGGGTGAAAAGCAACAGAAAAGGGGAAATAAGACATAAATATTTATCAAATGCACAAGGCTCATGTTTACTTAATTCACTTCTAAAGACTTGCTTATACCAGAGAACAACAAAGCAAAGAGGATTTTATCTTTCCCTTCTGAAGTTTATTGCAAATGAAGATTATATGAGAGATGGTGGTGATTGCTACAGTTCTTATACTGAAAAAGTGCTACTCATGAAAGCTGTCTCATGACTTGGGATTTTGCCAATTATAATTTGGTACTGTTTTGAAATGTTTTTCTTTGGTTTCAAGTGTAACCAATTTTTCTAGATAATAGTTGAGAATTACTATACCACAATAAAACAATACATGTTTATATTTAAGTGAAAACATGTCTAAATATACATCAATATTTGTATATATACTCAATTTAATAAAATATATTGTGTAGAATATATAAACTTAATGAGGGTAAGCATCTCTTAAGAAATTCCAGTAAATAAGGTATTTTCAGACTAAACTCATTTTACTAAAATATCATCTGTCTTACCTATATGAGAGGAAACCCATGTTTCTGGTTGGTAACTAGGTGAGCTGGTATTTGTGGATTGCAAACTCTGAAGTCTTTCCGACACAACCACATACATCTAACTATAGAATGTTGTGTTTCCATGCTCCACTCTGTTCATAGCAGCCTTATTTATAATAGCCAGAAGCTAGAAAGAACCCAGATGTCCCTCAACTGAGGAATGGATACAGAGAATGTGGTACATTTACACAATGGAGTACTACTCAGCTATTAAAAACAATGAATTTATGAAATTCTTGAGTAAATGGATGTATCTGGAGGATATCATCCTGAGTGAGGTAACCCAATTACAAAAGAAGTTACTTAATATTCACTCACTGATAAGCGGATATTAGCCCAAAAACCTAGAATACCCAAGATACAATTTCCAAAACACAAGAAAATTAAGAAAGACCAATGCGTGGATACTTCATTCCTCCCTATAATAGGGATTACAATATGCATGGAAGGAGGTGCAGAGACAAAGTTTGGAACTAAATGAAAGGATGGACCATCCAGAGAGAGCCCCACCCGGGTGGTCCATCATATAATCAGCCACCAAATGCAGACACTACTGCACACAACAGCAGGATATTGCTGAAATGACCCTGATATAGCTGTCTCCTGGCAGGTTTTGACAGTCCCTGACAAATACAGAAGTGGATGCTCACAACCATCTATAGGGCAGAACACAGGGTCCCCAATGTAGGAGCTAGAGAGTACCCAAGAGCTGTAGGGCTCTGCGACCCAATAGATGGAACAACAATATGAACTAATCAGAACCCCCAGAGCTCATGTCTCTAGCTGCATATGTATTAGAAGATGGCCTAGTTGGCCATTACTCGGGAAGAAAGGCCCTTGGTCTAGCAATGTTTATATGCCCCAGTACAGGGGAATGCCAGGGCCAAATAGTGGGAGGGGGAGGGTAGGGGAGCAGGGCAGGGGGTGGGTATAGGGATACTTTTGGGATAACACTTGAAATGTAAATGAAGAATTTCTCTAAAAAAAAAAAAAGAATGTTGTGTTTCTGTGTGTTGTCTGTGTCTGTGTATTGATAAAGCAATGTGTTGCTCTTTTAGAACTTAACGAGATCTTTAAACCATTGCTTTCCTTGGATGTGTACCCAGTGTGAGTAGTAAAGAAGGAGTCCATAGTCAATAGAAAACAGTAAGACAATTTGATTTAGGAATAAAATTGGTCTATACTATTTTACCTTTCTCTTGAACAATTTTCATTTTGATATCTGTTTCTGTCACAAATGCAACTTGTTTTATTTCTGACTTGTGTTGTATGATATACCTATGGTCTGCAAAATTACTGTGCACTTTTGTAGGAAACAGGGATATATATATATATATATATATATATATATATATATATATATATATATTTGAATGTCATAACACAAATATCTGGAAAAACTCAAAGCATTATACTTCTTGAATGCTTGCTGAAATGAAAATTAAAAAACAAAACAAAACAAAACAAAACAAAAAAACCTCAAGCAAATTTGCTTGGATCTTGCCTTAGTCATGAGCTGCAGTTAAAAAATTCAAAATAATTTCAGTTATAAGGAAGGTGACATGAAAACTTTGTTGAACCTTTTTTCCCCCTAATAAACATTTTGCAATTTCAAATTTGGCCAGGTATGTTTATTTTAAATAATTTTTTTCATTTAATAGACTTTATTTAATGAATTTTGTTAATACCAAATAGAATGTCAAAGATATGTATTTTGTTAGGCATGGCTTATGCACAATAATTTTATGAGAGGAATAAATCTCTTCTCTTTCTGATTTCAGGAAAAGCCTGTTTTAAAATTTTGTCATTTAGATGAAATTCAAAACAGACTATATGTTCTTATTAGGCACTATCAAGTCTGTTAATAGCCCAGCATCTGGTGATGTAGGAATTCTCAGTTAACTGCGCAGAAAACTACTTTTTCCCTTTCCAATTCACTGATTAGCTAAAACAGAATTATTTCATCATTCTAGTACTGCGCCTCCCAAACAGTGCTTTGCACACAACTGTATTAATCCTTACTCATTAGCACAGAGTCATTTGAGGTTGAAATCGCAGGTGGAGAGGTGTGTGCATGTGGAATTAAATCCTGATGGATAGTCTCTCTGTAATGGGAAAATGGGTGAATGGCAGTGTTACCAATTGAATTGGAAATGCAGATACTGAATCATTAAGTGCCTAACAATGAGAAGTGTCTGATATGTCTAATTTAAAAAAAAATCTTTTATGACTGTCAGACCCTCATTCTGCTCCTTGAGATCGTTTCAGCAAACAACATGTCTCATCTAGCAAAAAAATTAATATTTTTGTCTAAACATTAGAAGCATTTCAAATTTATTAACTAATGTGTTTAAATGCAATCACTAAATATGTTTCCAGTCTTCTCAGAATAAATATATGTAAAGTAGAACATGTATGCAAGGCTGTGTGCAAGGGATGCTGCATGTGTTTTGTAGATTAAACATGAGTTTATTAATATATAAGGTTAAATCTTTGTCTCCAATTATCACAAGCTATCAAGGTATATAAATTTACCCATGGGTTATGTTAGGGTAGCATAATTAAGACCCTAGAAGTTCTTCAAGAAATTAGCTTTACTTGTTGTCTACCTTAACTTTCCCTATTAGGCACCACCATATGCATACTTAAATCACAACTTTAATATAAAGTGATCCACAGCCTACTTCCCTTACTCTAACCCACTCTAAAAGACCCATGAGAGTACCAAGGAAAGAATAGTAGAACTGCCAGGTTTTTACTTCCTACTTATATAATATTAGGAGGTTCAATTAAACTATTCCTGTGCAGTATTCTTTCTCTAAAGGTAATGTAATAACATATATAATACATCCTTGTAAAAATGTAAAGAATCAGTAACGAATGCACCACAATGTAACTGTGATACACTGAACAAATTAAAGACACCAAGTTATTATTTAACACCGAAGACAGTTACCACCTGATAAATTACAGGTGGCTTTCAGTGGTCAGCAGAGTTCAGCAGATTGGAAATCTCTGCTGACTTAACCATTTTCAGTATCCAGGCTAAAATATGTAATGCCACCTCAACTTGATTATAGTGTTATATGGGTCCTACTTATTTGACACACTGGTAAATGGCATTTCTATTTCAAATGGCGGGGACTGTCAGAGAACAAAGCCAAATCTATGCCCACAGCAACTCACAGCAATGAATTAATGGTATGTCTATAGTACTAGCGCAAAGTCTATTTAAATCGGATAGATGACTGCTTTTCCTGAAGCCCATCTGCAGCAGTCTATAAAGGAATGTAATTCAACTGAAGAACATAAATCTCCCTGTGCTGAGTCCCTGTGTTCAAGTCAGTTGGTTTCCTTGCTCGAGGCTGGCTTTTAGACAACTCAATCTATCACTCATGTTTATTCATATCTTAATGCTATCTATGTGCTTGCATTAAATCTCAAAGTGAAAATGAGTCCTTGATCTCATACATTTTTGTAATAAGAGAAGTATGTTATTCGCACAGGACATTTCTTCCAATGCATGAAATTTAAGAGAATCATCTTACAGAGGATTTTCAAGGATCACAGGGTTGCCATAGAAAGCTCACTCAGTAAAGACTGAAGAAATCTAGTTGGTTTGCTCTGTTTTGTTTTGATTGAAAAAATAGTTTATGCATTATATTTTAATCATGTTCAGTCTGCACATTTAAAAAAAAAACAATAAATTTCTTCCTACCAAGGTGTCTTAGTCAGAGTTTCTATTCCTGCACAAAACATCATGACCAAGAAGCAACTTGGGGAGGAAAGGGTTTATTCAGCTTACACTTCCATGTTGCTGTTAATCACCAAAGAATGTCGGAACTGGAAATCAAGTAGGTCAGGAAGCAGGAGTTAATGCAGAGACCATGGAAGGATGTTATTTACTGGCTTGCTTCCCCTGGCTTTCTCAGCTTGCTTTCTTATAGAACCCAAGACTACCAGCCCAGAGATGGTACCATCCACCTTTGATCACTAATTGAGAAAAATGCCTTACGGCTGGATCTCATGGAGGCGTTTCCTCAGCTGAAACTCCTTTCTCTGTAACAACTCCAGCTTGTGTCAAGTTGGCACAAAGCCAGCCAGTACACAAGGCAAGACAAACTATTTTTGCAGTACATAGAAATCCATTCATGATTCAAGGCTGAAATTTATAACTCCTGTTATGGTCAGGCATAGACAACAGAGTTACTGAGCATTTGAAATCTTTCTGTTTTATCTTTGGCTTCTTGTTTCTCATATCCTGTGTGGGGTAGGCTTGCCAAGGAAGGTTGGATAAGGCACCATTACATGACAGAACGGCCCAATTTCAAATCTAGAGAAGTCGCTTGCTGGTGTCAACCTGGTTCTAGTGACTCAAGTGTCTGTTTATCATTCTCTTTCTTAATAACTCCATGAGTGGTAAATCATTAATCACTTTAAAATTGAAACACTTAAAAGGTTTTTTATTTCCAAATTTGTTCTGAAAATAAATCATTGGTGACTTTGAGTGTTGGAGGGGAGACAATTAATTTAGAGGGGGAAGTAATATTAAAAGCTTATTAAAATAAATATATAGCTCTATAAATAAAAGTTTTTCTAGACCTATTTTCTGAAATCCAAGGATTGTTACAGCTTAAATGTTAATTGTCTTGCAAAGACCCATGTAATAAAAGTTGAACCCCTGGGTTGGTCTCCTGAATGGTATTGGAGATCTGAGAAGTGCAGCTTTTACTTAAATATAGTAAGCCAAAAATGGTTATACTTTTAGATCAGGTCTACTTACACGCATTGTTTCTGAAGCATTAATTTACCAAATAATTGTCAGACTCTCACTTGTATGATACAATGTTCAACTTTGATATCATGTGTAATACTTTTTATGGCCACCAATGGGAAATTATATGTCATATATTTTAGGTAGTGTTTTATTGCTTGTAACAGATGCTTCAACCACAGCAACTCTTAAAAAAAACATTTATTTGTGGCTGGTTACAATATCAGATATTTAGTCCATTATTATCATGTCAGAAAGTATGTCAGCATACAGGCAGACAAGGTGAAGGAGAAGTTGCTGAGAGTTCTACATCTGGATCAGCAGGCAGCAGTAAAAGAGAGACGTTGGACCTTGTTTGAGCTTATAAAACCTGAAAACACACTTCCTGTGACACACTTCCTCAAACAAGGCCACACCTTCAACAAAGTCCTCAGCAGTTCCTCTCACCCCTAGATGCACTGCTCCTGGATTTCCCTTAAGAAAAGAGCAAGACTTCCAGTGATATCGAACAAATAAGGCATGTCAAGTTACAATAAGACTAAACACACATCCTCATCTCAAGACTGGAGGAGGCAGCCTAGTAGACCAAAGGTCCAAAACACAAGCAAAAGAGTCAGAGTCAGCACCTGCTCCCATTGTTAGGAGTCCCACAAGAACATCAAGCTACACAATCATATATATATATATATATATATATATATATATATATATATATATATATATATATATATGCAGAATGCCTAGGTCAGACCCATACAGACAGGCTCCCTGGTAGTTGGATAAATCTCTGTGAGCTCCTATGAGCCTATGAGGTGATTCTGTGGACTGTATTCTTATGGTATTCTTGACCCTTTTTGTTCATACAATCCTTCTTCCCTCTCTTCCACTGAATTCCATAGATCTGTCCTCCAGGTTGTGTCAGGCATTGGCTCAATATTCTGGCATATGTCTCACATTGGACCAGTCATTAGATGCCCACTCGAATGAATTCTATCCCACCTTTATCAAAGCACACCTTACAGGTAAGACAAATTGTTGAAAGTTCTATGGCTGGCTTGGTGTTCCAGTCTCTCCACTGGAAACCTTGCCTAGTTAGAGAAGATGGCTGGCTCAGGCTCCATATCTCCCATTAGTAGGAGTCTTTGCTAGGATCATTCTTGTTGAATCCAGGGGTTTTCCATTGCACTGTTTATACACTCCTCCCAAAATATCTCTCAGTTCCAGTCGTCTCTCCTAGTGCTCTCCTTCCAATCCCTACCTGATGCATCCTGTTCCTATCCCTATCTGTCCCCAATCCACTTGAAAATTTGATTCTCTTTCCCCTTCTCAGGGAGATACATGCTGTTATTATACAGTGCACCTACAGTGGTCCTTCAACTTCAGGAATAGCATGAGTGGATTGTGAGTCATAGAACATGCACAAGGATAACAGGGAGCAGAGGCCAAGGGATGAGACCACAGGAATCTCATTCTTTCATTGACTTCCTTGAAAAAAAGAATTCTGGAACAGTGAGTCTCTCATGGGGAGGGTGTCAAAGTATACTTTAACTTTTGTGAGAGAAGGGGAGTCTGCTATAATTTCCCCAAATCTACAAAATGAAGACCAACACTCAAGGGAGAAAGGCTTCCAATAGGGCAAATCTAAACTATGTTTTTTCTTTGCTTTCCTTTAGTTTCAGCAATCCTAAAGGAGACAGAAGACACACACACAGACATATACACAGACATATACACAGACATTTAGTTAAAAATAGACTAGGAATTGTCCATGAAAGGATTGAGGGAGCTGGAAAGGAAAAAAAGAAGCTGCATTTATGGAGGAGGAAGAGAAGCAAGTAAGGATGTAAAATTCTTCTGTGACAGGACTATTTAAAGGTGTTTCAACTCAGAGATTATAGATAGAGCTTGTTCTTTCTTTAGACTCCATATTGTCTTGTGGGCTTTCAGCATTTCTTCAGCAGTTATAACCAAAAGAGCACAGGGACAGGCACTCTGAGAATACCACAACCCCATGGGGAAAACAAAATGGCACCAGAGACATTTGACGTTTATAAAAAATTTATGCCAGAAAAAGAGAAGACACATTCTTTAACAAGAAAAACCTAGGTACGAGATTATGGACTCTGAGACAATTCTGATATAGCATGTAGGCTTCTGCAACATGTTCAATCCAGATAACAAAGACCTTTTTCTACTGATTCTAATACTTACCAGAGTAAGTACCTGCCAACGTGTGTACTGTATTGTGTGTTGACAAGCTATGCTGTTTTAACCATTGAAAAACTGAGTGGTTGTAAAGTCTTCTTCTTCCTTTAAATATTATTTTACTTCATGCTTCAGACTGTCTGCCAGCTTGTATAAGTCTATCACGAGGTGCCCCACAGAGACCAGGCGAAAGTAATCTTCTCTTGGAACCAGAGTTACCAGTTGTAGGCCTACCATATTAGTGTTGGGAACTGATCATGGGTCCTCTACAAGGAAGCAAGTGCGCTCAGCCACCAAGAGACCTCTCAGTCCTTCTTACCTTTTATTTTTAAAATCTACACCATGATGTGCTAGTGAATACTTGCAAACCCAGAGTCTGGAAGAAAAATGGCAAAGTGAAGGGGAGTGGGAAGTCAGCTTAAGCTACAAAAGTAAATGTTTCCTCAAAAGAAACAAGCCAAAACATCATGTAGGTGTTAGGATTTAAACAAGGGTTTCTAGGTAGGCAGAAACAGGGAAACCTTTGTAAATTCAAGGCCTACCTTGTTGATATAGAGAGTTCTGGGCCAGCCAGAGCTAAGAGCAAACCAAACCATACAAAATTTCTATGAAAAATGAACACTTCAAACTTCATTTCTAAAGGACTCATTTTCAGGCAGTTAGCACACATGGTAGCCATCTATCTCCCTATTTTTGATATCCTCATTTTGACTTGGGTAAACATTTTATTCCCAAAATAAATATGCTTGCTGCTTGTCAACAGTTTGACATACCTATAACTGTTTCTTTAATTAAGCATGCAAACTTAGCCAGTTGAAAAGAAACACATCTGAGATGAAAATTTCTGAATTTGAGTCTGGGTTACTAGAAACTCAAAATGAAATTGGAAGCAAAGAAATCGATTCATAAAAGTTGGTATAGACTTGATTTTCTAAGTAACCCAACTTGATACATTTACAGCACTGTTTAGAGAAAATCTCCAAAGAGGAGCTGAAATTGAAAGGACCTAGAAGATTGTAGAATTAAGAAGACCAAGACTCCTGCTGTGGGCAGTTTCTTCAGGACCTGACAGAGAAGCTGTAGCTGTGAAAGCTACAGTATATTTATCTAAACAAGAACTACATAATGCCCATTCCACTTAACATGCCAGTGTCGGTGGGGTAATTTCATAAGGCCCACTCGTAAATGAAGAGAAGTAGGCAATTATTGCATGATGAGAGATAGATAATTATTTTTTCCAGCCATGAATCCCATGTTAAGTAATCCAAGAACCCACAGCACATCTACGTATTGTAGCAAGATCAGGACAAGATGGACAATGTAAGTTAGGTGGATGTTTACATTTATCATCTATATGTCTTTCTGTGTGTCTATGATTTATCTATCTTTCATATATGTATGTTGTCTATCATCTCTCTCTATAAAATCTATCATCTCTCATCTCAATCATCTATCTATCTATCTATCTATCTATCTATCTATCTATCTATCTATCTTTCCACCATCATCATCTATTTATACAGCACCTCACCTTCATCTATATCTTATAATCTCTTTCATCTTGCTGTCTATCCTATATAATATGGCTTAGACTCCTGCTTATATATATATATATATATATATATATATATATATATATATATATATATATATATATGTCATTCAAAGGCTGAAAGGCTCAGAGAATTTGTCATTATGAAATTACCATGGATTTCAGCAAGATAAAAACTTTACAGAATGGACCATACCCTAGATGAGAGTAAGTGCTCAAAAAGTCAATGCTGTGCCATGGAACTGGACTGAACTCCCTTAACTGATGTCAACAGTTTGACTTTCTCAGACCAAATTAAAGAACATCAGTTGAGACAATGCTCAAAGACAGCATTCCTTTACCAGGAGTGTTGATTTTGCAAAACTCTTACCTCTTGCATGAATTCTTCCTCTGTTAATACTTAAAACCTATGTAAATACTCCAAAGGTGGACAAAGTTACTGCACCCCTTCATTTTTTTCTTTCCAACATCACAATATTCATTAATCCTCTCTTTTATCAGTGTGGCCATGTGAATTAAATCTGCTTTCTCTACTTTTCAGCATTACTCTTCTGTTTATTTAGAATACTGTGACAAACATGTTCAGTTTGTTAGGACTCCCAAAGCTGGGAATTTTGGCCTCAAATCACTGGCAACAGTATCAATGAGCATGAATCTTTATAGCATGTATGCTTTATGTATAAATTAATTTGTATGGAGAGAATACAAACCGATAGCTTGCTTCGTGTGTAAGATCTTGGCCAGTGTAGAAGTTTTAAAAAATATGATAATTTCAGTTTTTTCTTTAGGAATTTCTCACATGCATATAATTATTTCAGTCATATTCTTACTCTCTATCCCCAACTTCCTATCCCTATCTCTTCTTAGATAACCCACCATGTTTGCTCTTTAGAAAAATAATTAGTGGAGTCAAATTTGTGGTGCCTATACATCAGTGTATGTGCAACTATTCACTAGAGGGTGGCTAATTTACTAGACGCCGTACTATTAAAGAAAACTGACTTTCCCCATACTAATAGCCATCAGTTGACAATAGCTCCTCAGATAGAGTTGGAGGCTTATATGCCTCTCTAGATCTATGCTGGAGGTTTGACTGGCTAAGATCTTATGCAGGCAACCACAATATGATACTGTGTCCTTTTGCATTGAAATAGTACGAGGTTCTCATCCAGATTGTGTGAGCCTCCTCCTAGCCATGTGTTTTTGCCCAGATATACATATTATAGACTACAGACATGAGTTTCTTTCTGTAGTATAGGGTTTAAGTCCAATTATAAAGTACTTGGTGTATTTACTTGTACCATGCCAGTCATCATTGTAGGTGAGTAAACTATCAATACCATCTCCCCTCCACAACATGAATAGTGCCTTCTAGTACAGTGAAAGCTAGTCAGTAAAGTATAGAGCTTTTTGGTGAGTATCAACTTGATTTCTCTATGTCTTATGAAAAATATATGTGATATATTAACAATAGAATTTTAGGAGCATAGTTTGTATGGCAAAAAAGAACAATGATAGTAGATCATATTGTTCTGGGAAGAGGAGTTTGGAAATAACGTGAAAGTACAGAGAACATTGATTTTAGGTTCACAGTTAAGTTGATGATTACACACACACACACACACACACACACACACACACACACACACACACAATTAATGTACACATGAAGACAATAGCAATAGCATATAGCAAAGTTGCTTCATTTATATGATCAACACTACCAAATGAATATTTTCATGCAGATATAGTTTCATCTGTCCCATTCTACGTGGTTTTCCTTAATAAAAGTTCACAATTACTTTATGAAGCATGAGTAATCTATCTGATTCTATCATCCATGCTCCACAGACACATTTCTACTCTCTCTTAATTACACTTTTAAAAAGACACTCATTTGTTAAATCTAGTACCCAGAATAATATACAAGACACACTCACGACTCAGAATTTTAGTTATTTCTTTGCCCTCTCATTAATTTGTAATATAGTGTTTGATAATCCTTATTAAGTTTTCCCATTATTTATATAAATTACCAGAATAAAAATAATTGTGAAGTACTTAGAAGCATATTAAGTGTAAGCACCAGCTTCTTACAATGATAATTTCATTTCAGTGTATGAAATATAGATCTGTTCTAAGTGTTATTAAAACCAGCAAAGACTGTTTTAGGCCTTTTGAATTTCTTACCACATATCATTTCTCAGGATTTTTAGAGGAAATAGGAAGATTATCATATTTATTTAATAAAATGTATGGAAATATCTACAATAGACACATTTTTATATTTCCAGCAATCTGCTATTATTTTAAAGTAGGATTTTAAAACTAAACATACTTACAATTTGTATTAAAAATCACCATGAATTGGTTATATTTTATATATAAATAAGGCTAAATATTATGTACTTAAGAGAACATTTCCGGTACACCTACAAATATAATTAGAAAGCTTTTATTCTCCCAAAGCTGAAGGATTTATATTGTGTTTTGGAATGAGAATCGAATAATATTTTTAAAATTCTCATTTTGACACAACCACAACTGATATTTTTACCTTGGGCCTTTTTAATGACTTTATTTATTTATTTATTTTAAACATTTACCTAACTTCTAATTGTGTGTTTGTATGTGGGAGTATGTGAATCTGAGCGCAGTTGTCTGTGGAACCCATAAGTGATTGATAGATCTCCCGCAGTTATAGGCTACTGTGAGCCTACCAACATTGGCAATTGAATCTGGCTTCTCTGAAAAAGAAGTATGATTTTCACCTACTCAACTATCTTTCCAGCCCCAGACTTCATTTGTTGAGTCCAAGCATAAGCCAGTTTCAAATGTTCCCTTCTCAGAATTGGATGGCTTCCAGTAGCCCATTAACTACAATAGGTGTCAAGGTTTCCCAGGTATGTGGAGAAACTGGCTAAAGACTAGAGTTATAAAGACTTGTTGAGGTAAAATGCTGTGGGATAGTTTCATTTGTACAGACTTCTTATAAGAGAAGTGTAGACTTAATTTTAAGATATTAATCCTGGTTCTAGTTAGTTAGATTTTCATTGGAGGAATAAAATCAGATAATTCTGTTTCAATCATCTTGTTAAAGTCTTGGTACATATTGAAATATATTTTTAAAATTCTTACACAGATTCTACACTACATACTTTCATGTTTGAATATTATACTAACACATAATAGTCATGTTATTATTCTAAAACATCAATAGAACATTCCTATAGACTTCTTACATAGATACTTACATGGTCTGTAGATAACAAAAGATAGTGTCATTCATGTTCCAGTGGAATTTGTGACACCATTGTCTGATGTGCCTTCCTAGTTGGTAATTTTGTTATAAAGTAACTGTCCTGTAAAATAATTAAAAAAATATTCTGAGCCAAATATGAATGACTGTCTCAAAACCACAAATAAATGAGCTTGTAAGACAAGTTCCACTAGTGAAGACATTGCATCAACTTAAACAGACACAGAATAAAAGGAAGACATAAATCAGGTGGGCTATCAGAACAAGGAAATGTCTTTTAATGGAATATTGGATATTGTATTTCTACATTCTTACCACTAGGGCCGTTGGAGGCTATGGGTGTGTTAAACTTTACATTTCAAGAGTTTTACACAGGTCATGAGGATAATTCAAATACATTTTGATATCAAATACCCTTTAAAAGACACTAAAGGCAGTTCGAGAAAACTATGACTCTCAATCTGTTCTAGTCCACCTCAGTAAGGTTATCTTGTACTTCTCCAGTATAGATAAGGCTTCTTCAGAGAAATTCAGTTTGCAGTTTATTCCTTATATTGTATTATAATTCACATAATGTTATCTTCACCTATAATTTGTCCTCTTATATATTTTATATGTACATGTATAATCTTAAAAATGTATTACAAATAATAATTACCTTTTCATAATCTTCCTTTTTCCAGTGGTATATTATTGCACTTTTTCTTCTGCTTAATACATGTGTGTGTGTTTTTACATTGTAGATTCATTGTTCTCTATATACCTGGAGCTATAGAATTAGTTGACATTAAAGCATCTGATTAAACCTGTAAAAGTGAAAAACTTTATAGGACAGTCAATCTAGTAATTGGAAGGAAAAAAAAACTCACATGAAGACTAAAATGTGTATAAAAGTCAAAAGAAAATGACAGTACAAACTACAGTCAGGAACAAAGCCAGAACATCAGTGCTCATGTACAACTCTGCCTTATTAGATAAAGATTTACAGTTTGTTTAAATGGTGCTTGATTTAATTAAAGCCAGTCAATACATGGAAAGAAAAAAATTGTAAAAATGTTTGATAATGTTAACTTTAAATAAAAGAAATCTGATATAAAGATTTATCAGATAAATTAGAATTTAGATAAAATATCTAATTAAGAGTAAAGAAATTAACATTGTGAAATTTATCCACCTATTAATATGGCTTCACATATTTATTATAAATATTGATGCACAGGAAGTTTTAAGGGCATGGATTTGAACAATGCAGTGAGGAAATTAGAACATGAAACAATAATTACAAAACACGCTGTCAAGGACACACAGGTCTTGACAATGTTACCGAAGCAGACAATGTCACTACTGGATGAACATGCTGAGCCTGTTTTTTTAGAATGCCCTATGAACATGTGGGAGCTATAAAATAGCATTGTTGAAGAATAAGGAGGATTTGGATCTGAAATAAAAACTCTCAATTATAAGAAAAATATTATAAAGTATATACATACTGTATTCCTTTCTTTCCTTTTCTTTATTTTTTCCTATCATACATCCCCACCACAGTTACCCCTCCTTTCTCTTTTCACAGTTCCCACCTTTCTCTCCTCCACACCCCATTGTCCCTCACTCTCTCCAAAATAAGAGCAGGTCTCCCAGTGGTATCAAATGAACTCAGTATAACTGATGCAATAAGGCTAGGCATACATTCTCATATCAAGGACAAGGCAACTCAGTAGGAGGGAAAGAGTCCTATGAACAGTCAAAAGTGTCAGGGACTCCTACTATTAGGAGACCAACAAAAACTCCAAGGTAAAAAAATAGCATATATGCAGAGGATCTAGTGCAGACCCCTGCAGACTGTTGGCGCAGGTTCAGTCTTTGTGAGCCCACTACGAGCCCTGCTTAGGTGATTCTATGGGTTATCTTTCCCCATTATCTTTGATCTTTCTGATTCCTTCTTCCGTCATCATCTGCAGGGTTCACTGAGCTCCTCCTAATGTTGGCCTATAGGTCTCTATATCTGTCCCAATCACCTGCTGTACACTGCCTGTATTGTCAGCTGGCCCAGAGACATAGGGCACAATCAAACAAGACTAATGGGGAAGAAAAAATGTCAATGGAACGACTATCCTCATACTCAGATCAGTGACTAGCTGGATAGATAAGCTATATTCTTGAAAGGAAATACTACCTGATAAAAAGGACAACATTGGTACCTTGTAAACATTGTTTCTCTGTGTATCCCTCGATGTACTAGAACTCATTTTGTAGATCAGGCTGTCCTCAGACTCTGAAATCTGCCTGCCTCTGACTCCCAAGTGCTGGAATTGAAGGTGTGTGTTACCATATTTGTCTTAGGACAATCTTTTTCTTTATTACAAATATATAAATATTTCTATAGAATATAAAGTCTAATTGAAAAGATTTATGGGAGGATCATTATAAGACTTAACTGGAGAAAGGTCAGAAACATGAAAACATAAATAGTGCTATTTTAGAGATATAATCATACCTAGTAAGAAAAAGAAGCTTATAGTAAATACAAAATTTAAGGAAATATCACAGCAGTCAGAGATAATTTCAAAAACAACTGAGAGATGTCTGATAATTTTCATGGATTGTTTCCTTTGTCCTTAAATGCAGTCTCTAAACAATTGTACCAACTCAGTATATAGTAAGAATAACATTTTTTAAAAAAGGGTATTAGCAATTCCACGGCTAGGTGTTCATGCCTTATTAACTGCCATAACAATATGTCACTTATGAAGGGCATATGCAAAGATTTATCTTCTCAGTAATGTGTTAAATTGAGGCTGTGATATGAGAGACATAGACTAATGCACTGTGTCTCTCCCCTCATTAGAACTGGGACTTCATCAGAAGATAAATTGGTTCTGTGGTCTCTCTTTAGCCTCATCTAGGTAAAATGAGTTTCCCTATACAAATGTATTGTCAGTTCACATCTCAAGCTTAGATCATGATTAAGCCTCTTTTTTCATGGATTTTGTAATAGACTATATGTTTAGATACTTTTAGTAAGTGTTCTCAAACACTTTGACCCCTTTCTAGCCCCTCATCCAAAGGAAAGATGGTAAATAGCACATGAAGATGTGGACCTGTTTAGAAGTACTTCCTTGAGGTGATTCCAGTCTTCATTATCATGAGACCAGCAGCCCAGTTCAGTAGTGTCAGGATAGCAAATACAGTTCAGCAGCAGTGGCATGATTTAGCAGAAACAGTCAGTCCTCCTCTGTCGAATCTGCAGGAGTTCACAGGAGCGGCCAGGATGATCCAGAACACCAGGAAAAATTCTCTACCATGCCTTTCTCAACAAAGTAAAAATCAGCAAAGATAAAGATGCTGGGCCAACTAAGTGTTGTGGTTGCAAAGCTAGCTATGCAAGTGTGCTGTCACTGTCTATTGAGTGGTATTTATATTTTCTCCAAATATCACTTGCCCTCCTCAGAAATGAATAATGCAAAACATTAACATCGTGCATTTGAGTAATAATCCTTGGTATCAAAAAAGCCTACATACAGAGAAGAAACAGAAGAAAATTTCCCTCTGTTATGACAATATGTTTATAGGAATAAACAGCAACATATGGTTTAATCTGTTTGATTGAAGAATTTTGGCATCAATGATTAATATATTTGTAAATTTGTTGGTTACAAGACATCTAGTATTTTGTCTTGTTTATTAATTAGTGGAGTTGAGTGATATCTTTGTTTTCTTTTTTATTTCAGTAGCAACATGAGAATGAGTTGACCATAGTAAATGGTTACTTATATATTTCTATCTCTCAGGATTAATTGGCAAATATAAGCAATGTCTATATTCATGGTTCTGCATTTGCAGGATCAAACCACTGTGGATTAGAAATGTCCACAGAAAATTATAGCTGTACTGCTGACATATACATTAATTTAAAAAATCTCTGAATAATATAGCATGATATATATTTTTGTAGCCTTTATATTATACTAGCTTTGTTTAAATAATGTAGAGATGATTTAAAATATATAAGAGTATATGTAGGTTCTATGTAAATACCACAATATTATTATAAGACTCTTGAACATATGTAGATTGGAGCATTCTTTGGCGTTCCTGGACCAAACACTATGGAAATGGAACAGCTGCATTTGTTTTTAGTTGCACTGATTCGTCTAAAATATAGATGTTATAAACAGTTGTTTTTCATTATTCTGACTACAATATCTTAACAGATGATTTAAGAACAGAAAGATTTATTTTGTTTCCACATTTCAGAGGATGTGCTGGTAGACCATAAGGTAACTGTAACCTGTGGAGAGCAAATTACTCACTTTATACCCAACAGGGAAGCCTGGGAGTAGGAGTGGGTTATAGATGAAACTAGGGCAAGAAAGCTGAAGGACATTCTCCTTCTGTTTTCATTTAATTAGTTCTCAATCAAGACATGCAAGTAATGGATAGTAAATGTCAGAGATGTCTTAAAACTTCATGTATTTAAGCCAATTGATATTTTTCTTTGATTTTGAAAATACTTTTTAATTTTTTTCCCAATTTTTTTGGAAATGGATTCTTTTCCCATGTGATATATTCCAATTACAGGTCCCCTCCCACCACTTTTCCCTTTTCCTCCCCATTTTTCATCCCATCAAGATCCACCCTCTTTTTGTCATTCATTAGAAAAGAACAGGCTTCTAAGAAATAATGACAGAATATAACAAAACAAAATATAGTAAGTTAAAACAAAAACCATCACATCAAAGTTGGCCAGGAAAACCATCATGAAAAAAGAACTAACAGAAGGCACAAGCATCAGAATACATATTCATTCATACACTTTGGTGTATAATAAACATACTAAACTGAAAGCTATGATATTTGTTTGGAAGATCTGGTATAGACAAAACTATAGGAGTAGTAATCCAACATCCAACTTGACTTAAAGTCCACTCTACAAGGTGCAACCCTTATCTGACAGTGTTTAGGTGTCCAAGAACCAGAGACTAGATACTCCATAGACCTAGGTTAAAACCACACATAAAATATTTAGTCTTTACAATTTCATACACTATATTTTGATCATCTATTTACTTCTCTCCAAAAGTTTCCCAGAACCACACTCTTTATCCTCACTTCCTACCCATTTAACTTGGAATTTCCCTTTTTATTTTAAAATCGAATGAGACCAATTTCTATTGCCTAAGTATTGTTAGAAGTGGGGCCTCCCATATAGCATCGGCCACCTGAAAGTGTCACACAGTAAAATGATACTGACTCTCTCTTTCTCAAAAGTTATCAGGTGCCAATCGCGCCTCAAATAGTGGTCAGAATTTTTGAACATCCTCATGCTTCTAAGAGTGAACTTTCACAGGTCTTGTAGATGCTGTCACAATGACCGTGATTATATAAGTACAGTTGTCCTGTTGTGTTAAAAACAAAACAAAACAAAACAAAACAAAAAACTCCATAAACATTGTTTTCTTGAAGTAATCCTCCCCTTTTAGCTCTTACAATCTTTCTACTTGCCATGCTTGAGTATATCCCTGAATCTTTGAATAAAGGGTTTAATATATATATATATATATATATATATATATATATATATATATATATATATATATATATATATATATATATATATATATATATATAGATATAGATATAGAATGATGGTTTGAATGTGCTTGGCCCAAGGAGAGGCTCTATTAGGAGATTTGGCCTTGTTTGTGGAAGTATTTCACTGTTGGGGTAGGCTTTGAGATCTTCTTAGCTGTCTGAAAATAGTCTGTTCCTGGCTTACTTTAGATGAAGATGTAGAACTCTCAACTTCCCCAGCACCATGCTTGCCTAGATGCTACCATACTTTCTTACTTGATGAGAATACACTAAATCTCAGAGCCAATAATTAAATGTTGTCCTTTAGAAGAGTTGCCTTGGTCATGGTGTCTATTTGCAGCAGCAAAACCCTAAGACAGAAATTTTCATCAGGAATGGGGTATTGACCATTTTTTTTCTATTTTTTTTAATTAGATATTTTCTTTATTTACCCTTTCCTGGTTTCCCCCCTGAAAACACCTTCCCCTTGCCCCCTCCTCCTCTCCCTGCTCATCAACCCACTCACTCCTGATTTCAGGCCCTGGTATTTCCCTATCCTGGGGCATACAACCTTCACAGGACCAAGGGTCTCTCCTCCCATTGATGTCCAAACTAGGCCATCATCTGTTACATATGTACCTGGAGCCATAAGTCCCACCATGTGTTCCCTTTGGTTGGTAGTTTAGTCACTAGGACCTCTGGGGAGTACTGATTAGTACTGATTAGTTCATATTTTTGTTTCTCTTATGGGGCTGCAAATCCCTTCAGTTCCTTGGGTCCTTTCTCTAGCTTCTTCATTGGGGACCATGTGCTCAGTTCAATGGTAAACTGCAAGCATCCACCTCTGTATTCGTCAGGCACTGGTAGAGTCTCTCAGGAGACAGCTATATCAGGCTCCTGTCAGCAAGCACTTGTTTGCATCCAAAATAGAATCTGGGTTTGGTGATTATTTATGGGATGGATCCCCAGGTGGTGCAGTCTTTGAATGGTCACTCCTTCAGTCTCTGCTCCACACTTTGTCTCTGTAACTCCTTCCATGGTTATTTGTTCCCCCTTCTAAGAATGATCAAAGAATTCACACTTTGATCTTTCTTCTTCTTGAGTTTCATGTGGTCTGTGAATTGTATCTTGGGTATTCCAAGCTTCTGGGCTAATATCCACTTATCAGCCACTCAGCTGGCTGGTTTTTGTGATTGTCTGAAGAGTCTCTCTGAAGCTAAATTGAAGAGACTTAGATAAATTGGTTTGACAAAAGAAATCTCAGAGTAGCCTGAGAATTTATGTATAAATTCACTCTTATGAGAGGGTTATAACAAAAAATTTATGATTTTTATATCCCATATATTAATTTATTATTACATCCTATGCATGTCATTGCTAATTCTGAGAGTTTAACAAATACCTAAAGGTTTCAGTTTTAATATTTGTTTGTTTGTTTAGCTTGCTTAAAAGTTATTTAGGAACAAGGTTTGCAAAGGAATTTAATATTTTCTAAGTGTCACAATGTAACATGTTTGTCATTCATACATTAGTATATCATTCTTACTATATGCTTGTTCTGTTCTTAGTCTTATATCAAAAATTTTTATAGTGCTAAATTTATTTTTAATATTAAGAAAAAGCATCTTATATATCACCACTTAAAATATCTTTGCTATTATTATATTTTATCTTTATTACCAAAGGTATACTAATTTTCTACTTGGAATTGTGCCAGGTTAAATCCTTAATTATTTTGGAATTCATTTTATTTCCATCTGTAAATCATTTTAAAGATTTCAGTGAAGAGTATTTTTCAGTATATGTGCTTGCCAGCTGACACTGTTGTGGGTACCATGGATATAGGATGAACGGACAATACCTGCATTCCAAGGCACAGTGATAAATGCATTTTATTCATATGGTGATAGAAAGAGAGCAGGATATATATTAGTTGCTGATGATATCAGAAAAGTAAATCATTCTATAGATTGAAGATAGAAACTAGGGGACAGCAAACATCAAAGAGACATTTAATGTTTCACTGGGACAAATCAATAGATCTGCTTTTGGAATAACAAGCTATTTGCTACACATTGAAAATGTATTTTAATTTTGAGAAGCCTTATAGAAATACTAGTGTGAAATCTAAGAATGAACTTTTTTATGCATGGTGATATATCTTACACATGGTGGGTATTGCATGCATATTTTTGAGTTTGAATTTATTATTAATAAAGAAGAAACAAATGATATTTTCATGCATAGAAAGCCAGTTTTCTGCTACTGTGTTATAAGCTTTGCCTATATCACTGTTTCCAAACTATTTTGTTGTTAGCTGTGTTTGGGAGAAAAAAAAAAAAAAAAACAACCCTAAATCAATAACAAAAGAAGGAAAAGATAATCACTCATCGAGTAGATCCACTTTATCTTTTGGATAGGAAGATAGTATCAACATGTCTGGGGATAATCTTAGCTTTTCTTCATAGAATGTATTGGTAAAAGCTTAGACCTCAATTGCCATTTTTCAGATTACAGTATGCACATTTCTATGTCATGTTGGTAACTTATATTATTTCTGCAAATATACTTTAAAATTTATCATTGAAGTTTTTATTTATTTCAAGCTTAAGTTTTTAATGATTTTCATAGATCCTCCAGAAACACAAAGATACAAATATATGCTCTGGCTACTGTTTCACCTCCCCCAACTCCTTGCAATACTCCCCTTTTCCTTACCAATCATAACCCACATCTCTTCTTTCTCTCTTAGTAGAATACAAAGAACATAAAATAAAACTACAATAAGATATAGCAAACAAACCAGCAGAAGGAAATAACTTATGAAAAAAAATCTCAGGAAACAAAAAGAGACACAATGGCATACACATTTGAAATCCCAGAAAGCCAGAAAACAGGAAATCATAATATTTTCACAAAGAGTTTATAGGACTAATTTTTTAAAACAAAGGTTTAACAAAGCATTTTATGTAAAAACAACAACAACAACAACAAAAAACAACAACAGAATCTTCAAAATGCCATTGAGTTTTATATTAGCCATCTAATGCTGAACATGAGGCATGACCTTGAGAGTCGTTCTCGGTGAGTTTATTAACTCAGTGAGACTATGTTGCAGAAAATGGGTATTTCATTTGCATGTAGTTGTCAATTGGAGATAGATTCTTGGTTAAGGATGCAGTCTTTGTCTACGTCACCTCTCAGTGCTGCAAGCCTATCTGGCCCTGACCTGTGCATGTGCTATGTATACTGATGCTGTAATATTTTAAAGTAAGTTGAAATTACGAACAGTACCGTCATGATTTATAATTTACTTTCATCTTTTTCCTTGAAAAATACTATTAAATTTAATTTAGGAATTTGCTCACTGTAGAGCCCCTGTCTAAAAATCATGAAGTACTAAATTCTCATCACAACCATGGAAGAAGTTCTCCTGATCCAAAGTGATACTGGTATCTGTAGATTGGTATAGCACATGAGAATATTTATAGGTATGCTATAATGCTTCACACAAATTGTAATAGAACCGTACATAATAATTTGTAGTGGAATTAGTCTCTTTGCTAAAATATTTGGTATACATTATGTGATGGGCTTCATTTTCAGTGATGTAACCCAGACTCAGAAAAATGAATGTAATATATATTTTCCTATATGTCAATATTAGTCATTAAGTATATGATAACCAAGCAACAATTCATACACCTAAAGACTTTAGATGTACAGATGTCTAGGGAGGACAGATGTATCTAAATAGAATAGATTTAATGGGTGGACTGGGGGCAGTGGTGGGGGTGTGTAGGAATAGATAGATTAGGAGAAGATAGAGTGTGTAGATGAGGTAGATAAGGGAATGTGGGGAGAGACAGCAAGAATTGAGGAGCATTTGAGGGGAGGCATGGAAACTTAGTGTAGTGGAAACTCCCTAAAACACTCAAAGGTAATCCTAATAAAGTCTCCAAAATAATGGTGGAGACTAAGTCACAGCTGTCCGTCCATTACATCCATTACAACCAAAGAAGCTTCCAGTTCTGGAACTGGGTTACATTGTAGTGAGTTGTTGGTCAAAGGGGTCTCATGGAAATCCTCAAAGAACCCAGCTGTTTCCAGGAAAGTTCTCCTCAGACTGATAGGTAACAAGGCACCATGATGAAGATAGAACCCATAGAGCTCATTGAACATGAAGAGATAGAATTGCTGCTTATATGTACCGTATACCCCTACATTAGATTGTCTTCTGTATTGACAGAACTCTACAGAGTATCAAAAGAGAAGCTTAAACATCAACCTAGCCAAAAACCTTTAGATCTTCAATTCTGTTTTGGCTGCAAAATATGCAATGGTGGCACAAAGCTGACTGACGTAATCAAGCAAATTGACTTAAGGCCCACTCCATGAGATGGAACCCACATCTGACATTGCTTGAGTGATCAAGAACCAGAAACGAGAGAGCCAAGAGAAATAGGGAAATAGGGAATAAACCAATTGTCTTAAAAGTAGTGAAAAATGACTCAATTATATTCTGCTATACTCATACATGATTGCTTTATTTAACCATAACCAAAGAAGCTCCTTCCAGCAGCAGATTGGAACCAATACAGAGACCCATAACCAGGTATGGAGCCAGGAGGCTTGGAATACACATTGCTAAATGGAATGTCTCAAGGTTCAGGGAACACTCTGGAAGAGAAGGTAGAATGGACTGCTGCTGTAATTCTGACTAACAAAACAAAAACAATCCTGTCTTTACAGCAGATCAGGAGGTAGAGAATGGACTAAGCTATTGATGATGGGTACTGTTTCACTGACATATTTACCCCACATCTCTTTTCAGTTGATAGATTGTACATATTTACTATCATATAAAACATGTTATTTTGAAGTATGTCTACATTATAGAATAGGTTACTGTGCCAGTTAGCATGCACATAACCTCACTCCATTCTCTCTGAGGTCATATTAGAAAAAAAAAAAAGAAAGAAAAACAACTTACCAAACATTTTGACAATATTTTAAGTAAGGTTATAACTTTGTTCTGGTTGCACATAACCTGAAGAATTTAAGTTAAATTCTTTTTTCTCAAAATTATATATAAAAGCCCACAGATTAATTTTTATAATATGAGCATGCTCTCTCTCTTTCTTTCTCTTTCTCTCTCTCCATTTTTCAATCATTGTTTAGCATTTTCTCTTTGTCTTTTGTGTTTGCATAGTACTGTGTCAATAGTATGTGCACAATTTTAATGGCAGTGACTATTATGCTCTCTGTGGAAATTCAAATTAAACATGGGCTTAGGACCAGTGGAGTTCATCACAATGCTTTCCTTTTCTTATAAAATCATTGCCCCATTAGTGCACAGATTAATATTCTAATTCAAGAGAGTGTTACCATGTGCAATTGATAGCATTCTGCTGTGTGTTAAATAACACTTCTTAATATTGGTGATACATTGCTCAAATAACTGCATTTATGTGGTCTCACTATGGAGCCACCCACTTACAAGGAGCAGTTGAAATGTATGTGTGGTTGCATAGAGTGAATAATACAGCATCTCAATTCACAGTCATAATTGCTGTTGGATTTTGCTTTCTGGGACTTCATTACTCACACTCACAGCAAGCTAGTACTTTTTCTTTTGTATTGTTTTTTACTCCTTACAAAGATCATTTATTGTGACATGAACATATGATTAATTTTAAGAAATGTATGGGTTTGAGATTATGTGAACTTTAAACTTTTATAAATTCAGGTATAGTGGGTTTATTAGAAGTAATTTCGTCTTATTTTTCACAATTAACAATTTATAAGGATTTTGGTAATTAAAAAATAACCAGTGCTTAATTGTGGTTTTATCCTTATTTTACAATCTTTTATTTATTTATGGTACATATTTTTTTTTGCAGATAGAAGTATTGATCTAAGGATACTACTGCAAGATGATTAATACATTTTAAAATACATTTTAGTATATACATTTCAATTTTGCTTTTTATTAAAAATTTCATACAATATATTCTGATCACTGTTTTTTTCTCTCCCAACTCCATCAAGCTATATCCCACCTCTCCAACCACCTAACACCAATAAAGTAGTTGGAGTTTTTCCTCTCTTTCTAAGAAAACAAATAGGCATGAAACAATCGATCTAGCACGATGGTTAGGTATAGAGTAAGGGACTAGTGGGGAGGTGAGGATCTCCCAAGAAAGGGGAGATAGGATAGACAGTTATGAAGAGACTGGAGCTGGTGCATTAAGTTGGAAAGAAGAAAGGAAGAGAGGGTTAAGGAGGGGGGCACAGGAGGAACAACTGTCTCTGGAAATCTACTTCTGTAGAAACATTTTTAAGTACAAATGTATAGGAAAGAAATCTAAATGGTACCACCAAGCAACAGGGAAGATAATCAGCTGAGTCATCTCTTTTAGCATATAAATAGGAGTAAATAATATAGCTGGTGGTATATCATGTGCTTAGAATGTGTGAAGGCCTTTTTAAATCCTTAGTACATAAAAAGAAAGAAAGAAAGAAAGAAAGAAAGAAAGAAAGAAAGAAAGAAAGAAAGAAAGAAAGAAAGGAAGAAAGAAAGAAAGAAAGAAAGAAAGAAAGAAAGAAAGAAAGAAAGGCTAGAGCAATGACAACTTTTAGGGGAAAATTTTTTCAACTAGAATTAGAGTTGGTAAGATATTATTACTTTATAAAAGTAGAGTTCCTTTTTATAAAAAAATATTTTTATCTAATTCCTTAGAAGTTTTATTGATAATCATTCCTTTTATTCTAACAAATTCTTAGCCAAGCAATCTCCTTATATCCCGGTATGAGAAGATTAGGTGAAATTTCAAAGGATCACAGTAGCATATTTCATTCCTCATCACTCAGTTTAAACGTTTTACTAGGATTTCTGTCTGCTAGCACATGGAAAGGGACGCTTTCTCCATTATGTATTTTATAAAATAAGAAGAGATAACATAAAACAGAGAAGAGTATTGAAATTCTGTCTCGGGGCCAGGTTTCTTCTGATTATTAAGGGGCAACCTGAATGTCTACAAGCAGTGTGTTCATACTCTGTGGATCTAAAAAAGAAAAAACAAACATATTTGGTTCAAAATAGAAGTCTTGGTTTTTCTTATTTAGCAAAATAGAAAATACAAGGTTCACAAGCTGGTCAGTCCTTCATTATTAAGTCCAATGTCTGTAAAGGTGAATATACTGAGAGCAGAATACTCAGTCTAATGGAACATCGGTGGCATCTGGACTTTAAATTTTGTACAAATAGTTATGATTAATAAAATACAGAGTCTATTGATTCATGAACAAATTGTAATTGATATCTGAACATATCTGTAATGACCCTTCACTTTTTAGTTTATGCCTAAGGTATGTCATGTTTGATTGAAGAACATTTTAATGTCTTTTCTTCAATTCCCTACAAACGTAGAGGAAAACCTAAAAGACTTACTCTTTGTAAATTCAGCAAAACCATCAGATTAAGTAGCTCAGAGAGGTCCTTGAATTAATAGTTTCTAGAATGTAGATGGCAGATATGGGTTGAATTCAGCAAGACAAAAGAAGTTAAAAGATAAGGTACTTCTGTGGGATAAAAGCTGATTGTTTGTTACATTTAATGACTGCACAGCTCAGAAACATCTGTGCTATAATAAGATTTCCAATTCTCTGCCAAAACATCAGAAAAATTTTAATAGGGAAATTATGTGTCTTATAAAATATGATACTCCAATTTTATCTCTGGGGATCATTTATTGGAATGATGAGCTTGAAAACTAAATTTTAAATCAATGTAAGATAATTTATCCGAAAATTGCTTCTAAGATTAAGGGCACTTTGGCTTTAATTTTCTAATTTATGCTGTCTGTTTTCACTTTATAGACATGATAGAAACTAATAGGTGTTTTAATATCCATTGACATTTTTCTCCTTGCTCCACAGGTTGAATTCCATCGGCTTTTACAGTTCTCTTCCTCATTCCTGACTTGTGAAAAAGTTGAGTACCACACTGTTGTTCAGAGGATGGCATTTCACTACTTTGAAAGTTAAGCAGGTTGGACTATGAACATGGTTCGGTGAGTATGAATGCTTCATCGACAGTCCTTAAGATCTGAGTTCATACTCCTACAAGCCACATAAAACCTCAGATAATTTGGCCCTAAAATGATTACCTAAATCACCCCCTCAAGGATTCAGGAAAAATCTTAAAAGAGGTCATTGAAAGAATGAAAAGCTGGAAGATTTTTGGAGCATCTGGAGGGGGCAGAAAGCCTAGTGGACATGACATAGCTGCTCCAGTCATGAACTCAATGCAGCTGTGGTTACCCATGTAAGGCTTGAAAAAGATTTGGTCTGTCATAATTTTATCATGCAAAGGGAAGGTCCCATGAAGCCTTCTTCATTATTGAGAGAATATTGACAGTGACTAAGGAAGGTGTTACTCTCTTTACTAACATTAGAAAATAAAGTGCTTTTTTGAGCTACCTAGAACTTGTCCCCGATTGAGAAGATAACTTCCCACCCATGCTCATGTATGACTGTTTAAATTCAGTAGGTGTCACACACATACACAATACAATAAATTGCTAGCAGTTGTTTAGAAGACAAAGGGTTTCAGCAGTAGAAAAAGGGAGGACGTTGGAGACTACTGGGTAGTGAAGATGGTTGAAATTCATTACATACATGTATGAGTTTATCAGTGTTTGTAACCCTAGCATGGGGGAGAAGAGAAGGCAGAACTGAGTTATTACCAGTGAAAATCTTCCAATTTAGTGGAAGACTTTTTCTCCAATCAGGAAAGCAGAGAACGGTAGAGGAAGGAAACCAAATTCGTGCTGTGACTACTGCATACAACAGCATGTTTTTTTTTTCCCCCTTACCTAACAACCATGCTTATACATCACACAAATATTACACCACCACTTCTAAACACACATTGCACCATTCACACATTGTACCACAAACACACAAAGGGAGAGGGAAGAGGAGAGGGAGAGGGATTAAAATTGTGTCAGTTGTGGATGTGGCTCCCTGTTAGAACAATTGTCTAGCATGAAAGGGTTCAGATTTCATTGCAGGAGGTCAGAAGCAGTGTAATAGCCAGAGGTGGTTGAAGACTATGAGGTACCTCCTGGACACAGCTGGACAGCTGCTGCACATAGGAACTCTGCAAATCAGGGCAGTATTTCTGAGACCTTGGTAAGCACTGCCAGACAAAATCTCAGCATGAAGAGGAAGGTTTGACACGAAATTCTATCCCTCATTAGAGAACTATTGACAATTAGCCTCTGGGAGAGGAAGTGTCACTCTCCTATGAACTTCTAGCACTTATTGTCTCAGCCTGTGGTTTACAATTAATTGTATGTAGTCTCCTAATGGTGTTAGTGGTATTTAACTGTTTATAACTTTTACTTGACTTATTCTTTGCTAAACTGACACATGTATACAGTACCTAGTCTTCCTACAAGTCCTGTTATCATCTCCAACCCTTTTTGTCTTGTTCTGTTACTAACTGAGCTTAATCAGTGCATGAGGATGGTATCTGAACTATCCATTAGAGCCTTGTGGGCCCACCTATTTTTCCACTACTAATGATGCAGGATGGTTTTCTCCTAATTTATCATGATTGGGTGTGAGGTGCTCTAAGAAACCCTTCAGGATACATGATGGGTTTATGACAGGTATCTGTGCATATGTATTAAACTCTGTGAGGTCAAATTCATTCTATTAATGTGGTACTCAATGTTCCAAGTATTAAGGTAGTAATTGATAACTTCACTAATGATGATATTTGAATAAATTTCACCATGATTCAATTGTATGGGATCAAAATACACACTTTTTATTCTTATAGGTGTCTTACAGGAAACTATATTGAGAAGTTTCATGAAATATTCTAAAGTATATTTGCTCTGTGGTCCTTGTTACTTCTGAGGGGCTAAAGGCATAATGCAGGTTACTTCTCTATGACCAGCTTTAAAACTGCCTGTAATAAAACATGGATCTTTTCCCATTTAGAATGCTATTTGAAATTTGAATAATTGCCTACCCACTGGAAGGGACTTTATTATATGTCTGATCAAGTTTGTCTTAAAAATTAAAACTCTTCACCAAAGAGGGATAATTTGCATTTCAGTGCACAAGGATTTACCATACCCTGTCCTTGTTCCTGCGGGAATGTCATCCAAAAGAGCCACCTCCAGTTATTTACGGTACTTAAAAATTAATAATTTAAAAATTCTAGTGTTTGAATACTATTGGTAGTATTTCAGTGCTCATAGACACTAGGAATCTGTCTTCTTTGTTTTTTTTAGAAAAACTATGGATGAGTATGTGAATTCATTGTAGAATACTGTTCTAAAATGTACAAGACCCTGATCTTGATACCCAAAGCCATATACACAGAGATATACAAATTAACTTTAAAAAGAAGTTGGAGGAAAAATTAGAATGATGAATCCTTATCTCACATTCCCAAAATGTACTTTATAGTCACCATCAGCAGTTTGCAGGAACAGCATCACAGACAAAGTCACCTAGAGTCATTTGTATCTGACATCTTGATTTTTACAGATTATTGTTCAGACAAGAGACATTGATATTTTTTCTCTGAGCCTGTCAGAATAAACAAACTTCTTTTGGATTTAATATTTCATATGATTCCTCTGAAGACAGTTTTATTGATGTTTTAATCTAAGGTACTTTTTTTATTTTCAAATACTAGAGTTATATTACCTAGAGATTATGAAGAAAATTTAGGTTGATTTATTATTCTTTCTTAAATATAAATCATGAATTTTTTGTTCATTGAACAGACAAGTAATATGAGTATCATTTTGATTTCATTTTGCGATTCTAATGATTTATAAAGCTAAATACAACTTAATCAAGTTTTATATATCTCGATTTCTCTATATGCTAGGTAGAGACAGGCTATTTGCCTTCCACTTTTTAGTGTGGGATATGTGATCACATTTTATAAAATGGTTTGTCAGAAAAATGATATGCAATATGAGTTTCCTATGGTACCAAGCATTGGTTTAAGTGGTGAACTATTTTGCTCTAGTAGTAAATTTCCATTCTTAGAATTAATAGATCAAGTGACAAGTTATTATAAGGAAGACATCACATGACTAAGATTTACTAGGATCCTGGACTTGATGCAGGCATCCTAGCTGCAGAATTGGCCACAGCCACGGCACTGTGCATGACTCCCATGCGAGTTGTTCTAACTTACCAGCACTGTCTCAGTTACATTGACAAACACACTGCACTATGCTCAGTTGGTCACTCCTGCATTTGAGAAGCCTCATCATCCAGAACAAACCACTTTTGTTGCAGGATCTAGGGCTCTGCAACTCTTTGATAGTGATAAGAACTGTGTGTAAGAATCCAGTGGCTTCCATATGCCTAACACTATGCTCATGTCCTTCACTGCCATGTCAATTGTATGTGATCTTCAAGAAAGTCTGTGAGCTTGATATAGCTGTCTCCTGAGAGGCTCTGCCAGTGCCTGACAAATACAAAAGTGGATGCTCACAGTCATCCATTGGACTAAGCACAGGGTACCCAATGAAGGAGCTAGAGAAAGGACCCAAGGTGCTGAAGGAACATGCAGCCCATAGGCAGAACAACAATGTGAACTAACCAGTACCCTCACAGCTCTCAGGGACTAAATCACCAACCAGAGAGTACACATGGTGGGACTCATGGCTCCAGTTGCATATGTAGCAGAGAATGGCCTAGTCTGTCATCAATGGGAGGAGAGGCCCTTGGTCCTGTGAAGGCTCTATGCCCCAGTGTAGGGGAATGTCAGGGCCAGAAAGCAGGAGTAGGTAGGTTGTTGAGCAGGGGGAGCAGGGAGGGGATAAGGAGGAGGGTGTTTTCAGAGGGGAAACCAGGAAAGTGGATAACATTTGAAATGTAAATAAAACATATCTAATAAAAAAGTATGTGACATATTCTTTGATTTCCATATCATATAACAGATTGAGAGATGCATCTGGAACTCAGTTTCTAGCTGCTGAGTCCATAAATTCCTTTGAATAAGATAGATACTGCTTAAATTCCATTTTCACCTCCTGGAAGGAAGTTTCTTAATCATTTTAACTCATTCCATCCAATATCAACGTTGTCACGTATGGGTATGGAAAGCATAGTCAGGCCAAATTAGAAATCAAGTAGAAGCCACCTCCAAACACTAAAGCATAAAATAAATTGTTGTTTGCTTTTTTTTTTTTTTTTTTTTTTTTTNTTTTTTTTTTTTCCTGAAACTGTCTTAATAAGAGAATGTTTTGCAGAAACAGAAATGTGAGAGGATGTTTTGCTGAGGCAGACATGTGAATGGATGTTTGGCTGATGCTTATATGGAAGCTGGCAGGTTTTGTTGGAGCACATGGTCGAGAGAACTTGTGAGGTTTGGAACGAGTCTAACACAACAGACACAACAGACAGTGGATGATGCTTTGGAACTGGTTTGCCTTGCTGGTCTTTGCTGGGATTTGCTGACACAGGTCTTTCCTGATGATGCTATTGCATTAGCTGGCGTTGCTTTCTTCTCTAATATTTGTATGTTGTGATTGTTTTTTCTTTATTGTGACATTCTTCAGCCAATAAGTTACAGAAATCTTAAGAGAAACTAACAAGCAAACCAACAAAAGTAATCTGAGGTCACTTGAGATAGTTTGAATTTGGTGTGTTTTCAGATGATTTTAACTTCAAAAACAACCTGGTTCCTGAGACTGTGATTGGAATTGATAGCCTTAACAACTGTGTAATATAATTTCTTAACCTCTGCCCTTGTGGGCATACAAACTTACACCACACACATACACACACACACACACACACACACACACACACACACACAATGCTCCCCCACAAGTATCTATCTATCTGTCTATCAATCTATCTATCTTCTATACAAATACACACACACACACACACACACACACACACACACATATATATATATATATATATGCAAACACATACATGCACACATATACATACCTACCTACATACATACATGTACATATATGTGCACATATGAACATACCTACATACATACACATATATATATACACACATGTTAACACATATATACATATACATGCACACCTACATATATTTATATACACATTCCAGAGCAGGTTCACAGGGAGTGAAGTAATGAACAGAGTCCTACAGAGATGACGCTTAGAAACAAAGCTTTCTCACAGGAAAAGTGCCAGAGGCACATTTATTTATTTATTTTTATTTTGGACACTTATTCATCAGAAACCCTCACTCAATTCCCTTCTCTTTGTATAAACTAAACTATAGATATTAATGCTTTTTTGTAAAAAATATTATCTAGTTTGACTTTTTTCCATTTGATGGTACTAAGCATAATCATTTCTGACCTCTGACCTTTTCTATTTTTTTCCTACCATTTAACACCAAAGGGCAGCTGACATACTCTTGCATGCCTCTTCTGAAACCTATGAACTATGAAATTATATAATTAATGAGTGGTTGAATAAATGAGTTAGTAGAGTGTCAGAACACTCATGTCACTTTGCTTTCGGTACCACCCCTTCCAGATTCTCTTTTGGACAAACACAGTCATGGTCACAGCTACCCAAGGCAATTAGCTTTCAAAACTCTAGCATTGGAGACGTCCCCGTGTAATTTCTTGGAATGAGAAGTGCTGTGTATTTTAAAGCTTTGTGAGTATTCCACCACCATCTGCTCCCCTCAGGTCTGTCAGCTCTGCATCAGTCCTTGTCTGCCTCCCTCCCACCCTACTCCCACACATGGTGTCCTGTGCAACAGCCATCAGCTGGCAGTTATGGCAGCATATGTGCACCTAACATGTTTTAAGCATCCCATCCCACAGCCTACTAAGGATTGCAGAATTCCACTAAATAAAGAAGATTCTTGAAGGGTAATTGTTTGCAATAAAGTGAGTCTTTATTCCAGTGTCAAAGCCTACACATAATTTGAGCTTGGTGGACCAGTGCCTACGACATGGAAAACTGCATTATCGGGATGGCTTGCATAGCCATTCTCATTTAAAACTAACACTTTAATATTCAGACATAAAAGACATACGTTTGCCTAATAGATCACCTGGAGCTTAAAACACTGCACAGAACATCTACAGAAGGAGGAAAGATGTCATTAGCAGTTTCCTGAAGGATGACAGATGGATTAGAAAAGATTGTGAGTCATATGAACGCTGCTTTATATTCACAGAATTTCCAGAGTGGAAGATTAAATGAGTGCTAATTCTGTGGCAGTCCTAGGAATGAAAAGTAAGGAAACAAACACTCAAATCACTGTGTTTTGGAACAGCAAGGGCAACTGTGTGAGACATATGCCGAGAACAATCCGCTGCCTGGAGCACAGCTAAGACAGACATGCTGTGTTGGATGGAGCTGACTGAGAAGAAAAAAAAAATCTGCGCGTGTGAAGATGTGCCCTGTGATTCTCCAAGAACAGCAGCAGTGAATGGCACTGATCCCCATTCATATGTTGCTGAAGCCCAACAGAGTGGTTTGCCTGTGTTGCAAGGTGTCAGAGGAAACTGTTATCACACAATGTGAGAGCTTTCTAATGCTATCAAGTGGAAATAGTCTGAAGGTAAAACACCCTTTTGAAGATTGCCTATCACTTCACTTTTGAATTTCTCCAGTTTTGTGTTTTAGTATTTCTCCTCATGAGCAACATCAACGGTAAAAAGAGATTCTTAATGTGCTGAGGAAAATCATTTCAGGAGTGAAACTCTGAAAATTCATTCAGAATTTCATAAATACGTCTGATAAGATATGTAAAGAGGGAAATAGCTAGGATGTAGTGGACATTGCCTTTCATGTCTGTCACTCTTGCTAATGCTATGGTGGCTATTTCAACATTTTTAGTATTGGAGTTCAGTGTAAAGATGTATATAAATTTGTGTATTAACATTTGTTTATATAACATTATGTATTTATGTATATAATAATTAATGTGTTTCTATTTGGTTTGGAATTCTCTCACTAAAAGCACAAGGGTGAAGTTTCATGAAACAAATCTTCCTCATAGTTTTGTTTTAAAAATTTCATCTTTAGTTAAGCCATTTACAAATTAGATGCTAAGAAACTGAGACACCAACATTTACCTCTACATTTGACCTTTAGTCCCTCCCTTTCTCTATATCCTCTGGGACCTTGCAATATATGAAAGTTAATCTTGGCTAGAAACCTAAATTATTGCAAAAATTTATCAATTTGTAGGTATTATATCACTTTCTTTAGTGCCTCTGAATTCAATCACACTGAGGGAATTTAGGTTTTTAAGGTAAAATTTAAACAACATATTCTTTTGCAGAAAAGGCATACATAGATTTCAGTTAAGGGCAAGCATGTATGTGGGGCTCTTGTAAGAGATACAAGATATGTGATATAGATACAAATTGAGTGCTTACACTTCAGAGAGTGAATTTGGCCAGAATGGGTATTCCCATAGAATCTTTTCAGAGTAGATAATCTCATCCTCTTTGGAAAGAAAGAGCCACACTAGATGCAGCTGGACAGTACGACATTAGGACCATAGAAGTGGAGGGTTAGAGCTTCAGGGAACTATGTGTTAACAGTACAAAGGAGTAAGGCTTTAGTTTTGTCAATGACAATAGCAGATGGTGTGTGTGTGTGTGTGTGTGTGTGTGTGTGTGTGTGTGTGTGTGTTTGTGTGTGTGCCTATTTGTGCCTATATGTGTATATATATAGCTTGTGGAGTGTGTGTGGTGTTTGTGTGTATATATATGTATGTGGTGTTCATGTGTGTGGTGTTCATGTGTGTATATATGGTTTGTGTGTGTATGTATGTGAGTATGAGTATGTGTGGTATATGTGTGTGTGTGCCTTTGTGTGTGTGTGTGTGTGTGTTGTGTATATGGGTGAGTGTGTGTGGTATTTGTGTGTGTTGGGAGGTATGTGGAGTGTGGGTATGATGTGTGTGGAGTGTATGTGGTGTGTGAGTGTGGTGTGTGCCTGTGTATGTGTATGTATGGCTTGTATGTACATGTGTGAAGCAGTTTCTGGGTGGTCCTTCGTTCAATCTCAGCTCCAAACTTTTTCTCTGTTACTCCTTCCATGGGTATTTTGTTCCCCCTTCTAAGAAGGAATGAAGTATCCACACTTTAGTCTTCCTTCTTCTTGAGTTTCATATATTTTGCAAATTGTATCTTGGGTATTCTAAGTTTCAGGGCTAATATCCACTTATCAGTGAATGCATATCATGTGTGTTCTTTTGTGATTTGGTTACCTCACTCAGGATGATATTGCCTAAGAATTTCATAAAATCATTGTTTTAATAGCTGAGTAGTACTCCATTGTGTATATGTACCACGTTTTCTGTATCCATTCCTCTGTTGAGGGACATCTAGGTTCTTTCCAGCTCTGGCTATTATAAATAAGGCTGCTACAAACATAGTGGAGCATGTGTCCTTATTATAAGTTGGAACATCTTCTGTGTATATGCCCAGGAGATGTATTGCTGGATCTTCCAGTAATACTATGTCCAATTTTCTGAGGAACTGCCAAACTGATTTCCAGAGTGGTTGTACCAGCTTGCAATCCCACCAGCAATGGAGGAGTGTTCCTCTTTTTCCACATCCTCCCCAGAATCTGCTGTCACCTGAATTTTCGATCTTAGCCATTCTGAATGGTGTGAGGTGGACTCTTAGGGTTGTTTTGATTTACATTTCCCTGATGATTAAGGATGTTGAACATTTTTTCAGGTGCTTCTCAGCTGTCAGGTATTCGTCAGTTGAGAATTCTTTATTTAGCTTTGTACCCTATTTTTAATAGGGTTATTTGCTTTTCTGGAATCCAACTTCTTGAGTTCTTTATATATATTGGATAATAATCCGCTATGTGAGTGTGTATGGTGCTTATGTATGTGTGTGTGCACATGTGTGTGTGTGTTACATTCAAAGGACAGTTCCAATAGCTGACGGTGTTAAAAAGTGGATAGCAAGGTATTTTTTCATAGAAATAAAATGCTGCTGGAGAAAATGTGAAAAGAGGAAGCCAAGTAGTTTCCATGTAAATGCAGAAGTCTAGGGATGGTCCTTCAGAGTTCAAGGAAATTTTGTCTTAATTTTCGCTTATTACTTTTTTTGTCAAATGTGTTGAAATACATTACATTTCTATGTTTTGCTTCAGAATATCTCCCAGAGCCTGACAAATACAGAGGCGGATGCTCACAGCCAACAATTGGACTGAGCACAGGGTCATTAGTTTATGCACTATCTCACTTTAATTTGGATTCTTGAAATTAGATCTATAATTTACTTTCTGTCCAGTTTTAATTCTTTGTTTTCTTGTCATTTCATGATAAGTCACCTGCTATGAAGAGCAGCATGAGAATTCCTCAGGAGTTTTGTGCCATGCTTGTATATTATTTCTATGCCCCTCCATAATTTATGCATCAGAAACTTGGTCCTCACGGCACTGTCGTCCGTTGGCAGGTGGTGGGGCTACTCAGAGTGAAACTGTGTTTGTTGGAAGCATCCTTACTGTTGTAGGATCCCAGTTATCTCCTTTGTGCTTTTGGTAACATTTACAATTAGTTCAGTATATTGAGAGCCCAGTTTGTTTAGTTTCCTTTTCCTTTCTACTTGTTCAGTCAGCGTGGTTATTAACTCACCTTGATATAGCCTCATTCTCCTGTCAGAATACCTAATGCAACCACTGGGAAGGAAGGTGGTATGAAAGAACAGAAAAGAGAGCTCCTTATGAGTGCTGTACGGAGAGGTACAGCAAAGACTGCCTGCAATTCCAAAGCAGCTGGGCCTAGAGTTGCCAAGTCACCAGCAGTCTACACTAAAAGGCCTAGCTTGGAAGGATGATTCTGCAACTTA